>JACJUY010003677.1:47621-66942 GCA_014220935.1 Platorchestia sp. MABIK | reverse complement strand
AATGGTAAGTTGTGCCATTCTGAGGCATTATAAATGCGTTTCTGACTGATAGAAGATATGCGACAGCACTAAACATGTTTTCTGCTGCATCGTACTCTAACTTTAGTTATTTGTCCAATGTTCTGACGTGAAGGAATCATGTTTAATTGTTCTATGACAGAGAATTGGCTTGCCTATTTAACACAAAGTTAGGAGAATCCAACTTGTAATGAAATGGACAAGCTGCTCATGCATGTTACCCAGTTGCTTATGTGGAAAACACGTACGAGGCAACATCTCTTGTTCCATGGTAAATAAATCGAATGCACAAGCAACAAGGAAAGCAAGCCATATTAATTTGCTTACCAAACGTGCATTGGATGTTATTTTGTTGTTGTTATATAAAGGGTAATTCCAATTTTATTAAAAACTCATCTCCGTTTTTCGAAAAGCACCCAATGGAGAATCACATCATCTAGTTTTCAAAACAGCAGAAGAGAGCATGTCATGCCAATACAACAAGTTCAACCCGACAATCGAGGCCAATCATCATCAAGCACAAAGTTAGACTACGATAATAAACACAATATGTGTCACCCGTAATGAACACTGGTTTTCAGTAGTATTTATATTAAGTTATGACTAACAGTGAAATATTTCATAATTATTCTTTCTGAAGAGCAGAAGAATTATTCGCGCACAAACGACGCAAGTGAAGCAAATATCGAGTGTTTCTCATCCTCATGTAATTTATGTCATTTTAATCGCGAGCTTCTGTCAAGCTGATGATGAGATTTTAATTCGTACACAACGCGCATATTGATCGTTTGATCGTTCCTGATGCACATCCCAACCCAAACATTTCGCATCAGAATGAAACTCGCTTCATCTGTAGTTTTACATATCTCATATTAGGGCGATAGTCTGCGTAATGGAAAAACATTCCGGAGTCCGTAGGCAGAATTTGGAGGTCTGGCTGAGAATCTGCTCCTGTATGCATCATTTATTTTGTTGACCTGGCCTCTGTGTGCAGATGTTAGTAAGTATAGTAGAGGCAAATGGTCTGAAGGATGACGGTGGTCAGATACCTCAGAGCGCACTCTCCTTGATGAGCAAACTGCTGAGAATAAACTGAACTTCGTCCTCGTGATGCACGCGTCCAAATTACAGCAACGAGAAGCTTGCCTTCCTCAGGGAACGCTTGGTCTTTACCACAAAGAGGCCTGCCCATATTTTAAGCAGTCCATTTTTTTACTGCTAAGCATATGCTCTCTCGAAACTGCGTCGGTGAACTAAATCTGGCACGTGGGTGGATAATTTTGAAATGACTGTTTGAAAATTGTGGCTTGGATGACTGCTTGTTGCGTCATCCAAGAATGCATTTGGCAATCATTATTGCTGCTACATGGGTTGTTGTTCAGGTGTGACGTCAATTCAAAGAGCCTCCTGATTTACATTTTCCCCACAAAACAAGTAATTTAGCAATGGAAGTAGCCTCTTCACTGAATCGCCATCTACAGCACGTGAAATTCCTTGCGCCATGAAATCTTTTAGAAGTACGATTACCAATAATGGATTTAAAGTTGATTAGATACCTACACAAAACACTTTCTTCAAATTTGGTGTGGGAAATAAATAAATATTTTGTCGAAGAAGCTAGCACGACTGGAATTGCTGAAATGTTCATCTGCTAGTACAAGAAAAAGGATCAATAAGCAAATATAGTTGTAGTTGTATCTTATGCAAACTACTTCGATGCACATTTTGTCCAACAATGCAATCAATTTAAAAAACTGATCCTGACGCAAACATAATACAGTCCGACACAGAGACAGTACAAAGCAATCAATTCAACTTACTGAAATTTGCACATGTTACTAAAATCCTCACAGTGTTCCTACTATGCTTCCAGTTTTAAAAGAACGAAAATATTCCCAATGTACTGAGGGTAAAGGAATCAAACATTTCTTGGAGTTCATTACAACGAACAGCAGTAGGGGTTATATGAAACCAAACTATAAGATTGGTTTAGAGCTTTCTGCCAGCTTGTAAATGAAATGAAAATAACAATAAAAAAATTAGAACATTCTGGAGCATACAGTTAAATTGTACGCAGCGGGCATGTGTGCAAACAGCGATGCAGTGGGAGGTACGATCCAGGGCTCACAATGATGTTTTGGTGGCAAAGTAAATAGTATGCATTTTCAAAAATGCAATTAAATAAGAAATGATAATTTGTATCCTGTATCAGAACTAAGGAAAGAAATATTTTTTACAACTTCAGCGCTAATCAAAATTTGAGACTCATCACGTACATCGGTACAGTACTATTTGCGGATGACGCTACTACGCATGTATTTTCCTAGATGTTTTTTGCACCTCACAACGCCAGGACTTATTTGTTTGTTTTTCACTGCAAATTGGCAGCAGGTGTTCGCGCAATTCATGGGTATTGAGAAGACTTTTTTAGCTAATATTTATACTTCGAACACTGGGACAACTTGCCAGTCGTTTTATTATAACAAACTTTCAGATGCTTTTCACTTACTTTCGTCTCAATAACATTGTGTGGAAGACTTCATTGAGCCTGAGAGTATTACAAACGTCATATATCTATTTCCGGAAAAACAATCGGTTTCGCGATTCTCTTTGAAATAACGTTACGTCAAAAGACTTAACATTTCATCACACGATGTCTCCTGTAATCTTTTCCAGCTATGTGAAAGCTAAATGTACTTGACCAAAATATCTTTGAAACACAGGCTTGCGTAGTTTCAAACTCGACAGCATTCTGTTGAATGTATCTCGCTTTACGGCCATGCAAGTGTCTCAACTTGTGCAGCGAACATCATTCAATGAATTTCAGCCGCCATTTGTAGTTTTGCGACGTTTACTTCCACATCTTACTTTGATATTGCACCATCAATTCAGTTTATAATGTTGGTTCTGATGGCACGGTGTGCTTGTACCTCGCCCTTCATTGTTGGTTGAACAAACAGTGAGGTGTTGAAAAGGTAGGACACAGCGGGCAAGTGTTTCGTTTCGTACGAATCAGAAATGAGCTCAAACCTTGCTCTCAGTCAATAAGATGCTCTGTGCAGAGACATTTTACCTCAACCATAAAATCATTTTGAAATCTAATCTAATTGCTGCTTGCTAGTCTTTTTGCTTGACATTGAAAACATGTTTCCTGGTTTTAAGTCAATTTCAGTGTGTATTTACGTACAGTGGAAATTTTCGCCGGCTGAAGTATCGGTACCTTCTCACTCCAAACGGTGTCCGAAAGCTGATTGCAGCTCAATAGAGACCATTATATCCATCATTTCGATGTTCTCTTAAAATTTCGTGTGTAACAATTAATGCCATCACATCACATAAATGGTATTGCTACTACAAACATTGCGATTCCACGGTTGCTGCACAGTGTACACAGAAAGGAATAATCGTAATGTTAACGAGAAGAACTGGTGCCAAATGACACAATTGAATAAAGCGTCTCCTTCATACAGTGTCGAGGTCTTCAACCAAACGCAATAATTTTTACTTGAATGATGTCCTATTGAAACTTTGAAAAAACATTACTATTTTACCGTACAACTAACTAACTTTGTTGTTTCGTCAGTCTCACTTGAGTTCAAAAAATAAAAATATTAAAACTATATTACGTTCTCAAATCTTAAGCAATGTGCTTCTGTGGTCCATTAACAGTATGTATTCGGGAAACAAATTTACATTCACCTTTATAAAATATTATCATGACGAATGACAAAAAGTACTGTTCCGGCAAACTAGAGAAGCCGGTTGCTTCTGTGGGTCATCTTGCTTCAAAGAAGAAGAAACAAAGGGGAATTTGTGGAGAGGAAAGAATTCCAGGGAAGTTTACTTCAAATGCATGCTACCAGGGGACTATTTTGGAGACATTCATAGACGAAATAGACAAAGACATCTAGAAATGGAGAAAATTTTCTTGACACTTTCCTCTGGTCGTTCTATTTTGCCTCAGAGAAATCTTGAAGCCATTTGGCCTCAAAACGGACGCTAAAAATTTCTAGTACAGAAATGGAATGGTTTTCAAGGCTTGCACTCCACTATGGCTGCAGATGAAAAGATTACCATTTTGGGAGCAACAGAATCTGTTTATAAGCTTTATGTATTTGACCTACGAGACAAACATTCTCTATCAAAGTACTTGGAGCCAGATCTGTTTGAATTATTATTGTAAATATCAGCTGAATGGAATATCTTTGATGTGATGCAGTAAACCAACAACTAACGTGCATTAATTAGTTAAGACTTTCTTAAAAACAATTGGAATGGATTACTTCTTGTTACCATGACTCATTGAGCTCGACTATGCACCATCCATATATTAGCCTTCTACAAAACTTTGCAGGGCAGCACTCTTGATAATAATCAAGACACAGCGTCTCATCGTGATAATTACTTCGTAATTCAAGCTAATGAATAAATTTTCAACTTAGGACATGTTGGAAGATTACGACAGTTTGCTTTGATGTTTATTTTTATAGCTCTTTACTGAGGCCGTATGTATATTTAAGGTTTCGATTGAGTTATTGTTTTAAAGTTAAATTATTACAGCTACGGTCCATCTTGAAATTGCATCTCTGAACAAGGTGTCATAACATGTTACTTATTTTTTCTCTTTATGAGAAAATCCGGCTAATAGTTGAGAAACACACCATTTTATCCTTATTTACTGAAATAAATTTAGTAACTCAAAAACCGTATACAACTTCATTTTGATTTCAACGAAAAAGCTTAACGTGACTATCTCAAGTTGGATTTTTCCTGGTGAAATCAGAGAGCAGTTTTGGCGGACGGCCCTAAGTTCAGCGCAAGCTTTGACGGCGCCCGCATGCGTCCCCTAATGAGACCTGGTCATTGTGCCTCAGTCAAAGGGTGCATTACTCTCCAAAATGAGGACGTCCAAATGCATCGGATGTGCTTCCATTATGCAAGGTTTAGGATTCCAACAATACTTCAATACCCCGTATTAAAATTGGGCAAAATCTACCCATGGACGTGCATCATTTCTCAATTATAAGTCCTAAATAATGTGATTTTGAGAGGGAAGTGTAGAAACTAATGGATAAAATGCGTACATCGGGAAACAGCATACTACTTAAATCATTAAGCCGTTTCTTTCAACGTGGTTACTATAATTGTGTAGTAGTAAAATTTTACGAAAGGGAGAAATCATTTTCAAAATTACGTTCAATTTCTCGGTGACGTTTCAATAACTTGAGAAATTACTTTCAAAAACCTAATGAATTTGAAGCATACAATTTTGCTTATTTTCATCGGATTTCCCAGCTTTTAGTCTGCAACGTTTGTTCACGCTTTTAAAATATTTCCATTGACGTGTATTCTTAATTGATTCTATACGTTTTTGCTGCACTCTTTCACTCAATTCAAAATCATTTATTGAAGCAGCTTTGGCAACTGCCACCAGCGACGGGTGAAATTGTCGGGTTCTTCTCCACAGCGCAGAAGCAAAGCGCTGTACTTCAGGTGAGAAAGTTTTAAGTTCGGATCCCGCATCTGTGAGGTATATACATGCACCACAGCATTCGACTCCTCTGGTCACGTAATACAGAGCGAAGAATGCGGGAAAAATGATAAACTCATTTTACTCAATGAGCTTGCACGTCACCCCTCCCAAATAACTTCACAGTTCAAAAGCATTCAAAACTTAAAAGTACAAGAAATTTGTGATGGGGAACGAGGAGTGAAATTTTGAAGTTTTGAAGTGTCTCAGTTCAAAAGCGCTTCTGCGCATTTCATTGTACTCGTCATGCAGAAAACACACGGACTGCGGATCACGTTTGCCATGATCTGTGCATAATATGGTTGGTCCTTGATTCGTTCACATTTATCATGTTGTGAGTTTAATATTTCTGTCGATGAATGTCAACTGTTTGGATCATTCTTGACACACTGAGCATTTTGTTTGTGCTCAAATACCATATTATTACTGGCGCATTGTGCAAAGTGTGTACAGCACAAGCACGCAGCATACACATATGTAGTCAGTGCGACTAAATACGTTGGTTTGCAAGATTCTTGAGAGAATTGTGAAAGAACGCTAAATTGTTAGCAATTACACCAAAAAAAGCTCCCTACCAATGTTATTTGAAGATACCTTCAATCAGCGGGAGCACCTGCATGCTTAAAAGATAAATTGCAAAAGCTTCCAAATGTTATTTTGGAAGTAGAATTTTTTGGACTGTTCGCAGAAATTTCATTTCGATGTTAGATCGTAGAGCGAAATTCAAGAAAAAAATGTGTTAGATTTGTTATAGACTCGAACTATTTTGCCTCTAAATGTCAAGGAAGTTTCTTTTGATTTCGTTATTGGCAGTCACTGCGTAAGTATAGATCCTGCCAGAGATCAGGTGGTAACTGTCGTCGAATGTTAAAATGTTCCTCACAGATCGCAGAAAATGATGTTTCTGAAGAAAGACAGGGTGTCTCAAAGATGTTATACGCTCTTAAAACATCATAGAAAATTGATTTTTCAGGCTGTAAGGTTAAATTTTTGAGCAGTACAAAGTTACACTCTAATTTGACACATAAATATAATTTTTGATCGAACTACATATTTCAAATGGTAGGATCATCGTCCAAACCAGTGGCCTTCAGCATCGATACCTTTCTGGTCACGAGCCATAGCGGATTCCACAATTCGCACCAAAATGTCTAATGAGATTTCTGCGCACATCATTTGATCCATACTCACGTTTCCACTGTTTATGAATCGTAGCGATATATCTCAAACTAATAGCCTGTTTCCGATTTGCGTGGATCAAGTATCCGTCTGTCATTTTGTTCAACTCGATTGACAATTCTGACTCTTGTTACAGAACCCCGATGATATTAAATTTGTTCAGAAATTCAACCGTTAGATGAGCAAGTACGTTTTCTATGCAAGTGCAACTGTGTTTCGTTTTTACCGATCACCGAGAAATTTCATTGGAGACTTTAATGCGAAGAACGAAAGCAGTAGTAACTCATATTCAGAATTGTTTTGATGCTCAAAAAGCAATCGGTTTTAACAAATGATCTAATTTTCATAACATTTAGTTTGACCGAAATGCTTAAGTCAAACTGAAATTCATATTTAATATGAAAAAATCAAAGCTTGCAGGTGAAAAGCAAACTTGCTGGAACACCTCAAGTTGTGCATGCATTTTTTGAAGCACTCTTTACGCCGCTAATAGCTCATAGAGCATTCAATACGTTTTATAACACTTAACATAAGCTACACAAGTTTCACCATGCTTGCATTCACTACACGCAGTAATTAGTGTGCTGTGTGAAAGGTGGATATAAAACGTCATTAGAGACCAAATTATAAATTAGAGACTTGATAATAATATTTACTGGTATCACACATCTTGCCCTAGTTAGAACCAAGTTTGAGTGCGGCTTAAATTACTGACTACTGGCTAATGGTAATTACTGACTACTGGCTAATGGTAAAATTACAGTGAACACAATCAGAAGTATCCCAGATTGGTCATCTAGATGATGTAATATGGTTCCATTTCTCTTCATCTCCGCGTTTAGTTGGATATTTTATCGAGTTAGCGGAGATTCAGAACATGGATGGGCTGAGGATGAACAAAATATCCGTTGAAATTTAAATCAGTGAAAATGTAAAAGTTTTAACGATCTTCAACTCTTGAGGAATTTCAAATCGGCATTTAGTTTGTCAATACGTAGTAAAATTTTCTCCGTTCTTCCATTAATACACTTTGCTCAACATTTATTTTAAAACGAACAACAGTTACTCATAAGTAAAAATCCGAACAGGCTAGGTAAAATACATACATCCTTAATTCTGTTTGGCAAATTCATTGTCTTATTTAATTTTTATCCACATGTTCTAAAATTTTCTTCATACAGAGAAATGTTGAGTCCATGTGAAATAATTAATTCTGTGATCACTGAAGTTAAAACTTACACGCTCAGAGTTTGGAGAAAAATCTTTCAGTAGAAGTTTAACATCAAGTAAAAAGTCAAGAAACCAGTAACTACCCGATTCCTAAAGTTTAGTTCTCGCGGTGTTGCATGTTCTACTCATAAGATCACGAGTCAACAAGCAATATCGCATTTTGTAAATAAATAAATGTTGAAACATAGCGGAGAAATCTACAAATAGTTTGAGCGTTGTAGAAATCAGAATGGAATGTTCTCTTACTAAACCGTACATATATATCCACTCCTCCCCAAATCTAACCAAATCGAACTCAACATCTAAACGATCACTTTCTGCAGAGGAGGAATTGTTTGAAGATGAGATCAGATTTTGAGTTCGTTTCAACCTCCCTAACTACAACAAAGATGTTTCAAGGAGACGAGGGAAAGGATGAAAGCACCGTCTAGACTGGAGTTTAGAAAACGCGTAATCCAAAAACACGAAGTGTGTTCCCACACAAGATCACAACATCCTCTGCGCATGTATAGAAACAGTAAATCAAGGAGAATGGCTATGAAACAAGATAAAAATTGGAGAAGAAAGTCAGAGATGCTAAAAACAGGACAGCAGCGAACCTACAAAAATGATCCTTGACAAAATAAAAAACCTGTTTTATTTTTTGCAAAAATAGGCTACCTAACTCTCAGCTTGGGACCTCACATTCCCCCTGGAAGTCCCAACTCCTGTAGATACAATAGTTGTATCTCCCTGAGGTAAGAAATGATTTTGACCAAGTTTGGAAGCTGTTAATATCTTTTGAAAGAATAAATTGTCTTATTAACTTGGGAGTACAATTGTAACTTTGTGTTCGGAAGTTGTCTGGAGCTGCGTCACTAACATGAAGTATAGTGTATATGCTTAGTCTTTGACAAGTCAAGTCCCATGGATGACATCTTCCCATTAGAAGGTAGTAAATAAATTGATGACAAATCGATGTACGGTTTATGAGGACATTGGTCGCCTTATGGCTGACATGGACGATATTTTGTTCGTTAAGTATCAAGCGGAAGCAGCAGAGGCTGAGGACGAATTGCTTTCAGCCGTCGCTCTTATGTCGGTCACCTCTCTGTGTGGTCGCTGCTATCGATAGCAAATGGAAATGTAATCTCCTGATAACATCCCACAAAGCTGCCCACAGATCAGGAAATGATTTCGATGTTTGGCTTGGACATCACAAAAGCTGATCTTTTGTCGTAAAAATCGGCCCTCACTCAGTGACCGTCAATGGCTCTCATCAATGAGTTTAGTGACCGTAAAATTGAGGCATTACAGCCGGCGCAAATATCCAACCCTCTTTATTTTCTCGAGAAAATTCTGGTCTGTTCTGGTTAATACGAGCAGTCACCGTGATATTCCTTCCTTGATTGCACTAACATTTTTAAGAAAGTACCTATTTCCAAATACCTGTAATATCCGTCACGTTAGTAATTGTGTTTTTAGAAAAAAAATTTTTAAAAACAAAATGTTTCCTTCGTTCAGGATTCCCAGTATTTTTCATATTCTATGTTAGAATATTCATGACATATCTTTTCAAATGCTGTAAGCCAATGGATGATAATTTTTGTTCTTTAGGTTGACTTTGATTTATCTGAACTCCGAGCTTCGTGTCTAGGAACTGGAAGCCTAAGAAGTGACTTTTATGAAGGTCTTCTCAACGAAATTCGATCATTACAACTTATGAGTTCATAGGAATTCGATATGCCTTCGTCGTGAGGCTCTTGAAGCTCCCTCGGCGTTCTGCTCTCACTTTCCCTGTTTTTAGTTTGGGCTTCTTAAGCCTTGATTGAATTTCTTATGAAACGCGCAATATTGACGCAACACTGAGTTCAGTCAAGAGAGATGGAAGTGAAGAATATTTCTGCTGAAATTTCATTCATGTTAGCAGGAATTCTATTTTATTTCATACCTCAGACCAGATGAATAGAATGATTTTTTTTTCGCAGAATCCGGTCATTTTTAACTTTGAATTTTCAACAAATCAAGTTCACTTTTAAGGGTAAATTCAGTTCATAAGTTTCGCACAGATTCCTGGTAGTCGATGATCGAATCATGAGCTGGTCATGAGCAGCTTTCTGTCGAGGAAATGTAGAAATGAATTACTACCTCATCCACATCTTGAAGATTTTTTAAGAGTACATTTTCTATTGCGTAGGAAGTATTGAATGTCTCAGTCTCAAGTAACACACAATTGATATACAGGTAGAGATGCAAATGTCACAGTTTAACCATGTTTTAATATGCAAAAACATTGTTGTTGATTTTATTGAATGTGGCTCTCAAGCTAGTGAATGTGGTCTACTAATGAGGCTTTCTCTCCAAAAAGTAAAAAGCACCTCGCATCTAGAAATTGCCCATCGTCGAACAGTTCGCTAACGACGAGGAGTTAAGGGTACCATTTTAAATCGGAAACTTTTAACATAGGAGTCTCTCGCTCCTGAATACATACATGTAACAGTGTTGTAGGAGGCTCGGATTTGGTAGCAGACTGAGTAATTAGTCACAGGTAAAAAATTGAGTGACACACATTTTGAGGTACTGGTAATGCAGTTATTCTCTACAAGAAATAATCAGCTGATTTCCCCAAACTATAGTAGGAAAATGTGTTATGCAAGTATAATCACTGAAAATTTCGCTTCATAAATCAAGTTCAAAACAGTCGTGCTTCGACGCCGTAACATCAACTCAAAATTAAATGAAAAATAAACATTAAACGAAACACAATTACGAACAATAAAAAATCCCTCGTTTACATATTAAAAAAATTAAAATCTTTTTTTAACTTTTAAAGCTTAAAGTTTTAACATATTAAAACGTTTTTTCAAACTATTTATTACCATCACCTTTTTAAGACTTTTGAGTTTTTTATGCCATCAATGTTTAAGTTACTTCAACTTTTTAAACACCTTCAACTTAACACTTTCAACTTTTTAACACCTTCATTTTTGAACACCTTCAGCTTTCATAAAAAATACCGAGTGCGTACCTCCGTAACAAAGATATCCAGACCTTGCTCCCCTCATTCTCAAGATTTCAAGACGACCCTAGAGACCTGAGGCGCACGGACCTATAAACTCCAGAGACCTCACTAAACGGAAGGAGAGAGAGAGATTTCAAGACGGATGGTGGTCAGATCGATCATCATTTTATCTAGTTTTGTCACCCTATGAAAGCTACCCATCGATTGCAGTGTATGCGGAGGCAGTGCCTGCTGCTGCAAATATTGAAAGTCGAACAACTTTGCATAGCACGTTGCTTGCGATACGACACAGCGATAGGTCGGGCTTAAATTTTTCCAGCTCCGAAACTATCCATTGATGGATAGTTTGAAAAATTTCAATAATGCTTTAAAATTAATGGTATTTAATGGACCCAGATAATGTTTGATACATGTAAAATTACTAACAAGCTTAAAATTTAAATTTGCGTTGAATATTGAACTTCAGTTTAACCCATCAAGGTCAACAATGCTTACTAGGCGAGTGTTCTGGAGGAGCTCCGTGAAAGGTAGCTAGCAGAACCTGCTTCCGCACGAGAACACTCACGGATTTCTTATCTTGGGCTCTCCATCTACGTTTTAAAGCTCCTGTTTCTCTTTTCCATCGAACGTATTTTCGTTTGAGTTTAAATAAATAATTTGATTATTGTTGTGAGCCTAACTACTTAACAACTTAAGGCACTTGGAGAGGCCATTTACTGAGGGTCCTCCTAGAGAAGCCGCTAACTGAAGGTCCTCCTAGAGAGGCCACTCACTGAAGGTCCTCCTAGAGAGGCCACTTACTGAGGGTCCTCCTAGAGAGGCCACTTACTGAGGATCCTCCTAGAGAGGCCACTTACTGAGGGTCCTCCTAGAGAGGCCACTTACTGAGGGTCCTTCTATAGAGGCCACTTACTGAGGGTCCTCCTAGAGAGGCCACTTACTGAGGGTCCTCCTAGAGAGGCCACTTACCGAGGGTCCTCCTAGAGAGGCCAGTTACTGAGGGTCCTCCTAGAGAGGCCACTTACTGCGGGTCCTTCTAGAAAGGCCACTTACTGAGGGTCCTCCTAGAGAGGCCACTTACTGAGGGTCCTCCTAGAGAGACCACTTACTGCGGGTCCTCCAGGAGATCAAATTGCTTAAATTAATTAGATTGAATTAATTACTTCAAGTTTAATATCATTTCTATTTCGACCACCGTCCTTTCTGAAGAAGATTAGGAAATCAATCACATCGTTCTTATTTTCAGAATGCTTAGATGAAAAATTCCCGTTAAGAGTTTCATTTATGATCATTCAAGAGAAATTACCGTAATATTTCGTTCAAGAGACAAAAAAATTGTTCGGGACAGGGTTGAGATATACTTAATTGTTCCTTATATCGAATTTTATCACTCTACTCGAGCCTTCCCTATCTTTCTGTCCCGCTGGAAGAGGAGATACTTCACTGTGGAGAAATTCCTTAGGTGTGCCTCATTGAGTTGTTCATTATTTTTAGTACATTAACTTCGATAATTATACATTCTTCCCTCATGTCTCAATTTTTTAACACAGTTTTTTTACAGTACAGCTCTGTGTTAATGCCTCAATTTTAATGGCGCAACCTCTCTCTCCTATGTCGTGGCGAAATACGCATTCCGCACCGAATGCGGAGCTTTATAGGGGGAGGTACAAATTAGGTGAATTATTAATCCCATCCATGCATGTACTTCTGTGTTTGTCTCCTCACCTCTGCAAACTAATTATAATTTTCTTTCTCCTGCTGCAGCATCCCCATTATACAACTCTGCGTGAACTATATCTAAAGACTCCTCCTCCTCTTACGAGATGGTTAGATCGGCAAGGGACCTTCCCGCCCTTGTCGTTTGCTGGTGTAGAGACGTGTGCCTGAGCTCGATTCTCGTCAGTTTTCGGCATGTTCACAACGTTGAGACCCGACAGGACTGAGAAAAACTATTATCGAGCAAATTGTGAACTAGGCTGCGTGTTAACTGTAATCATACGTCAGCTTACCGATGTTCGTACGGGCTTAGTTCACTTCCCTTTTGTGTCTGTTAAACCAACTTACACTTAATGTAAGCCTGCAATGTGCTATTCACACTTTTTAACATCTTCAACTTTTTAATACTTTGAACTTTTTTAACTTTTCCATGCTCTATAGTCTAACCTCTATAGTTTTAACTCAGAAAATTAAACACCTTTAAACAGTAATAAAATCTCTCTTCTATACATAAGTAAAGTATCAGTCAAGCACAGTATCTGTAAAGAACACTGCCAATTTACTTTTCAAATATTTAATTCTATTCAAATAAACTTAAACACCCCAGTTCAAAAAAGATGAATGGATTGAAAGATTTAGCTCCATCTGCAAACAAAGGAGAAGGTCAAGGTTCATATTTACAGAGAAAAGTATTCCTGTTACTTGCCCTGGTTTAAAATAGAAAAGGAGGAACCCAAACTTTTACACCCGCTAACTTTTTTGCCGCATCATCGACCATTAAGCATTCGCTTCGCCGACTCGCATGCCTGTTTATGTATGCGGATCGGCACCTGATGGCGATGCATAGAAGGCTAGCCGTCTCCAAACACACTTTTTCGGCGCAGACGGGATGTACTCGTAAAATTATGGTTACTCCCAAGAGAAAACTGAGCATGATTTTGCATGGTGAGCTAATATGGTAGAACCAAATTAAGCGTGTAAAATGTTCGTAACTCAGTGCACTCTTTCATAAATACAAACACAGTCGCTTGTATGAATTTATATGCATATATAAAACATACAATCAACCAGAGCCAATACTTCCCTGAAGGCTTCATACACGTTCACAGCAGTAATACTTCGTCCGAGTGTTCTGCATTGTTGGCTCGGTAGGGATTTCAGCGTGCATGGGTAAGGCGGTCGGCTGCTATAGAGGGTGGACGGCTAGCTGAAGCCCATTGGAGTTCAGCTGCACTCCCATTTGAAATCCATGCTATTTACTTTCAAATGCTTTCGAAAGCGAATGGGGTTCTCCTTTCCTATTAGCTAGTAACCCCGGTGGAAAAGCGACCACGAACAATAATAATAATAGTAATAATGCGTATAACCTGCACACATGCTACACAGATGAATACGTAGAAGTGTACGTACTCGTATTTATGTTTACGAATATATGTACAGATCTGCATAAATGTATTAGTTTATGTACAATTTTAATGAATAATTTGCTTCCAATATAGCCGCCCGAATTGCATTTTTGCTTAGTTGTTTCTTTGGGGCAGAGATAATTTAATCCTCAGGGTCACTAAAATTCCCCTTGGTGACGGTAATGCGTCTTTATAACTCCCAGTGACGACAGGTATCCGTACAGAAAATATGAATGAGAAGGTGAACGATGATGCGGTAAAAATGTTAGCCTATGATCGCTTTTGATATTTTCTGGGCAACTGAATGTGAGAGTTACCGAATTTACACACTTGGATACCCCCAAAAATTTTGACCAATGCGTGTTGAAAATTCCTGCTTGAAGTCTGAAAACTCTCAAATCTAAATGATTGTTCACGAAGTAAGTTCTATTAAAGTTCATTCATAACTTTTCAGGAGGGGTTATTTAAATAGAACTACCTTGTATTTGAGCTCTGACGATCAGGTATTCTGTGACAAAGGAAAATGGCAAAACTAGATAGGCTGCTGCTGCTAGTTCACTAAATTTGGGGCCTCAGAAAAAGGTCAGAACCTCTCACTGGTCCCACGAAATCTGCTCGAAGCGCGGCAATGCCGACGCTCCTTCGCCCAGTTTCTATTATCTTGAACCGAATATTGCGCTTGGAACGGCCATTCAGAACCGCCATTGTAAAAAGTTTGCAGGGCCAGTAAGATGTTGTTCATTGCTTTGTGTGCTCTCAAAAAAACTTGCAAAGAAAAAAAGTTCAAAGTTTGGGCAATTAAGCTTGAACTCATTTCCTAATTAAAACTGATGATGAAAGCAACTGCACACCAGGTAGAGAAAGAGATCAATTGAATTTACGTTTGATTGTTCAATATTTTTACTGAAGAATAAGCCAACTCTGCGGTTAATTTGATCAGCTTCCTCTGAAAGCTACCAAATGAAGCTTGAGTCTTTTTGAGCGTCAAAGAAGTGAATCGACTTTTACCGCGAAGGCGAACCCGATCTTCATGGGGGTCTCATTTTAACTCCATCTGCGGCTGCCACCAGCAATTGATCCAAGGATCTTCTTTGGATTCACGTCGATTGCTCTCCTAAAACGAATAAATTGCTCTCCCTCTCCATCATAAATTTATCAAAAGCGAGGGTCGCGCGGCGCTCGACTGATTAAAGAAAACGACAGGGTCAGAGATGGATTCCTCAACCAATAATAATTAGAGTTATTCAAGGATGTGAACTATTTAATCTTAGATGTTCTACTCTGTTGTTAGATAAATTCGCGCATTGCATCGAATTTGAATTCCTATTTACATCGTTTTGAGAAAATTAGAATTTAATTCCTAACTCGTTCATATTTTACTGAGGTAACTGAAGATTAAAGGCCAAATGACAAATATTTTGGGATCGAAAATGAATGATTGTGTTACGAGACAAATTCTCACAGTAGGAGTATAACGTCACCATGATTCAATGCTTTTCTATTTCCCAGAAACAAAAATTTGGTTCTGACTGTCTTCTTTCAATTTACCAAAAGCGTCCCTCAAACTCGGTACACTAGTGACATGCTTTAGATGTCAAAGTGCTATTGTTGAGGAGCCAACATCAAGTTGATTTACACTATTTGCACTCTTTATTCATTCCAGTTTCGGGCGAACATTCTTACGATTTCTACGTGCACTTCCCTCAAAGGCATCCCTCACGCTGTTTGCCAGTCAAATTTACCTTCCTCAGACATACCTTCTTTCAACCTGCCTCTGAAGTCCTAGAATATAAACACTGAAGAGCGCAAAAAAGTATAGAAAAAAGCACACTTTATCCGGCCAATCGTCGCGTTTGCTTGAAACCACTGCACAATCCCACGAAATACATAAGGAAGAAAATTGGAAGACGTCCACTGATGAGGTGCAGTAAAATGGGGAACGTCCCACTTGTTCAGAGATGAAAATAAGACTTTTGATAAGTAGTTTTTTGAGATCGTAGCGAATTAGGAAAAATAATTTCTTGTATTTAAATGAGTACCGTGAGTTGACGATGCGGTGTATTATTGGAAACATTTGAACTGGATGCTCCGAGTCTTCGTTCTAAATGGAGAATCAATCAGTAAAATTTGAAACGTATTCAACTCAAAGTTTTGAAATACTGCAAAAATTCTTTGTATGTTCTGCAAGAGTGAGAAACATCTGATTTTCCAGTAATTCGGATGAGCTACCTGAGGTTAAATATCAAAATTAGTTCAAACTGTGGTTCCAATAATAATGTAAAACATTAATCCAAAACATCATTTCAACATCCGTCATTTAAAACATCTTAATCCATGATATCTGTTCACAATGACTTTATTGTGAAACAACGAAACACGAATGTTTTTTGGTCTCTCAAGAACTAATATGAATTTATCGGTACATCAGCTATCTTGTAATTAGGACCCTGCCGTCTTGTTTTTGAACTCAATCACCGACAGATCGGGTTGTTTTGGCCAGAGGAGCCAAACATCTATCAGTGGCAAAACCACTCACAATACTATCCAACGACGGGGAAGTTCAAAATAAGCAAAAATAGTTCAAAACGTTAGAAGTTGGACGAATATAAATTGCATTTGCAAAGAAGCATACAACTAAATTCAGGCAAATATTGTCTATGAGTTTCTCTCAATGATAAATGAATGATCAATAGGAAGCAGAAAGAACCGTGTTCGTTTAATCAAAACAGTATATGTTTTACGGAGAGAATTTACAATCATTTAGCAGAATATGAAATCATGTATTGAGGAAGTGCCGTATACTTTCCAAAAATGATAGTTTGCTCGATCAAAAATCTCATCTAATTTTCCCCGTCAAAATATCATGTTCGCTTTTGTTTGGAACGCATAAAAAGTACAACTTAAAGTGTTTTATATTAGTAGTTTGAGATTACCGTGTGCGCACCAACACTTCAAATTTATGCTGTTATACTGAGATCAGAATTTTTGTGTGGAATTTCAGTTCAATTGAATTATTTTGAACTTTAAGCTGAGAGAAGTGAAGCCGGTATTCATTCATCACTCAATTAGTAACTTTCTTTCGATTTCTGGATGCCCGCGAATGTCAAACAAAACTAAACACGTTCGTACGAAACCTTGACCAATGTGTGGACGACTTTAGTACCAAATGATTAACACATTGACCAGTGTGGGTCAAACTTAAGTACAATATTGTACTCATATTTAAAATTAATTGTAATAAGTAATTTTGAGAATCGCAAACATTACCTGGATCGTGCCTTCCCTTAGCTTTGATTAATAGTAATTGAATTTTTCACTTCTGCTTGGTAAGCAGCATTGTCAAAATTCCCCCAGTGTAAACCAGCGGCTCACGTCGCGACGAAGGTATTGAAGCGGATGAAATAAACGAAAGTCATTTTTTCATTGAATTCACATCTTAGCGCTGAAGCTCTTACCCACAGGAGCACGCACTCTACGGGTTCTCAAGTGCAAGAGCAATTCCCTAAAAAAGTGCAGAAATACACAATTCGAACAATAGATCCACGAGTACTCCACGCTCATTCTCGTGGAAGAGGCCGCCAATGACGCTCTGGCAAACGTAATGAAAATCTTGTTTTGTAGTTGACTCATATCAGTGATCAGATTTTACGCTACTTCAGAGCCTGTAGATTGTTCCCTGAGAGTCGCCTTTTCTATACATCTAATAACTTATGTTATACTCAATTTGCCTTACACCCAACTTCATTACACAACTAACTGACTTTAACAGATGTTAAATTAGTTGCCCAAACGTCATAGGCTCTTTTTTTTGTATTGTTTTCAAAAATATTTTCGACGAGAGAACAAACACAAAAGAAGGCGTTCCGGAAAAGTCATTTGAACACAATGCACCGTTGACATCTAGAGCTGTTACCGTTCAAATGATTAATTGGGCTCAGAAGAAAGGCCTGCCAGCCTACAAGCGCGGGAAATTCTAAGGTTAGTTGCCGCGTGACTGTCGTTGGGGATGGTTGTGAGTGAGCGCCGTGCGAAACAATGTGCCAGCGTGTTCTTCGTGACTTCTAAAATCCTCACAACCGTTGACTTCTATTAGCGCCCAGTTGATGAATACTTCCAAGTTATTGATAAACTAAGAGGGTTTCACTAGACCGTTGTGACTTGATTACGCGTGTTTACCTGCTTGAAACAGGAGTAATTCTACCTCTGTGTAATCCTGCCTTGGAAATCTACGCTCGTTTCGGTCACGTCTGCTTGCCCAGGAGTCAACGCCTCCGAAGGTCGGTCTTCATGTTACGTACCTCAGCTCTTGGTGTAAAACTGGTTTTATAATTTATTAATTTGCCAACATCAGACGAGCTAATCGATAGGCTTCTTAAAGTGTTTTTAATGTGAGTTTTATTTCCATTAAGTCATTATACTTCAGTTCTATTTTTGTTTGAAATTAAAATCCTGAAAATTATTCAGTGGTGTGAAATGCGTTCTCTTTGTCAAAATTAATCAATTCTGTTATAACACGAATGCCCTGTTGTAGATTTTTTTTAGCAGGTATTTGCATTATTTTGAGCGTCACCCTGAATTTTGGAATAAAAATATTAAAACGTAGAGGAGCGTTATACGGTTTCAGACTCCCAATATATATTTTTTACGTTAGTTCACCATGAAACTAGGCCGAGTATTGAGTAACTCCCTTTTTAGTTTTTTTTGTATGTATTTTGAAAGTAACTTGCTTGAATTTGAAGCCTCGCGTTGCAGATGGACGTACTAATTAATGGAGAAAAACATAAATTACGTGTTGTACTAAGTGTGTAATTGTTTCCGTACTTAGTTGCGATATTCTCCGCCTCTTAGCGGGAACACCTGTTTTAAATTTAACTTTTTTTGATGTACAAGTCGAACGAAGGCGTAATTTCGGTAATGCATTTTCCATTGTAATACACGTATGATGAACATACTGCTGGCATACATGGTACGATCCAATATACTGCTGGCATACATGGTACGATACAATATACTGCTGGCATGCATGGCACGATACAATATACTGCTGGCATACGTGGTACGATACAATATACTGCTGGCATACATGGTACGATCCAATATACTGCTGGCATACATGGTACGATACAATATACTGCTGGCATACATGGTACGATACAGTATACTGCTGGCGTACATGGTACGATACAATATACTGCTGGCATACATGGTACGATACAGTATACTGCTGGCGTACATGGTACG
>JACJUY010003677.1:5158-47377 GCA_014220935.1 Platorchestia sp. MABIK | reverse complement strand
GCATACATGGTGCGATACAATATACTGCTGGCATACATGGTACGATCCAATATACTGCTGGCATACATGGTACGATACAATATACTGCTGGCATACATGGTACGTTACAATATACTGTTGGCATACATGGTACGTTACAATATATTGCTGACATACATGTTACGATACAATATACTGCTGACATACATGGTACGATACAATATACTGCTGGCATACATGGTGCGATACAATATACTGCTGGCATACATGGTACGTTACAATATACTGCTGACATACATGGTACGATACACTAAACTGCTGGGCATACACGGTACCTCTCATACACTCAGCGTCTGCCAGTTTAAGATCGCGTTCGTTTTAGCTCTTTTGAAATAAAATTCACTAGCTGCGGCACCCTCATCCTGCACAAATATAACATTTTTAATTTAATAAAATAATTTTTGGAAATTTCATTTGCTACATTTATCACAATTTTCAATTTGTGTTCCTATTGCAGGATCAAGAGTATTAGTGTCTCATTCTTCTACATCGTGACGACACATAATTTGCGAAATGATTTTAGTAATTTGATAGTATGACTATTTTTCTTCCTCCGCTTTTCACATTACTTTCCCGACTATCAAGTTGGTCTTGCCGTCTTTTGAACCTAGATTTTAAATTACCTCACTTTCTTGTTGATGCCTTTTAGTTCGATTTTAATTTAAGCCGCGCGTGCGCCCAAGCAGTTGTTCCCCACTTCTTCTTTTCACTGCGTTCTAATAGATGCCCAATTTGCATCGCATCCTACTTGAGTTGTTTATATACTCCGGTGCACATCCTAATCCCGTCGCATTCTTTCAAGCCTCTTGCATCTCATTTAAATGCATGTTTTTAAACTGCTTCCCCTGCAGCACATGCAAGAACACATGAACATGTTATGGGTCTTGAAAATTTATCAAGTAGGAGCTTTAGAAATATTTCTTATTGAATGCTTATGAAAAATTTATTCCCTTTTTATTCTCAGCGGATCATGCTCTTCTATTAGTTTTGCTTTAAAATACAAATCGAATGGTTTATCACTCACACAAAGCCATGATTGTTACATGTTTATAAATAAATGTTCCTCCTGAAATATTCTGCTGCAATAACATCTATGCTCAGATTTTAGCTTTCTAGAAAGACGTCGAAACATTTGCAGTCAAAGAAGAAGAATATACTATGTGTTTTAAAAAGCACTCTAGCATTATGAATTGCCGGCTTTAGGTCTGAAATATCGCCGAACATTCTATGTTTAATGTTCTTCAGAGATAATATCTGTCTTTCTGTTAGGTAAAAATGATACCATTTAAGCACTATCTTATCGACCTGCACTGTGAGAGTTCGTTGTACCTACTGATATGAAAAAGTTTAGCTGCTGTTAAACACAGAAAATCAATTTTCAAGATTTTTTCATTGTATTACTTGTTTCAAAGACTTATTATTTTCTCATGCAATACTCGTATGAAGGTATAACTTTGAAGTAGTCGGTTTCGCTCTCGCATTTATAATTCGTTGAGTTTATTGCCTCAATTCGATTTCCTTTCCTATCTTTTCTCACCCATCTCGTTTCGAAGTACTTTCCTGCATTTCCTCGTTTCAACTCTGCTTTCTTTACTTTCCTCTTCCCTTTTATTTCCACCAGCTGCTCATGACGTTGGTTGTGGGCTTCATTCTGCATTCTTCTTAATTGGAGCTTTTGTTCTCTTCTTATTCTTTATGTTGTTTTTTTGAAGCAATTTTGTTGAGAGAAAAATCCTTAGTCGATGACGTCATGAGAAGTTGTGAAACATGCATGCAGCAAAAAGCAAAAAAAGTGACGGAAAATTTTTAATGGCTCTCAAAACAGAGGTTGCTGCGATATCATGGATACCGTTTGGCCTTACAGAAAGAATAAAAGAATGAACTTTGTAAAAGTCTGTGATTGCACTATAACCTAACAACATATCCCCTTAGAGAGAGCGGTTCATTAAAAAAAATTAAGAACCTTCTTGAAGGCTCCATCCTTGTAAGCTGCATTTTGCGGTATTTTTTGATTTAAGATTAAACGTCCGAGATACGACTCTGTACGATGATACCCAACGTATTGCTTGCTTGTCTGTCTCACGCTCACACCTCACACCTGAGCGCTAAATAACGAGCTCACATCAATGCTTTTAATGCATCTGTGTAAACTGTTTAATATCAAATTCGAGAAATATTCTGACACAAAATTGCATTGATAGGAAAAGAAAGTGCATGTTATCAAATAGGTAATTAACAAAATAGCATTCATGAATTAATTATAACGCAAAAATTATACTGACATTTTCAGACGATGTGAGCACAAAAGTAATTAAGCGGGTAAACTCGTTTTAACGCTGTTGTCGTTCTCGGAAACTATGTTTTTTTATACCATGCCTACCAGCGATAAGGCAGAAAGGAAAGCGTGTAGGAAAAAATGAAATATAAATGTAAATTCAGAAGGTAAATTTGTAAACTTCGATGATAATTATAATATCTGGATCGAATTTCTTATTTATTATGCGTTAGCTTTTTCCGATTATTTCTTTTTCGGCGTTCAAGAAAATATTGTCGTCGATGAACTGCTCACACTTTTGTTTCTTTACCCTCAATTTAAATTTTTTTAACTTACGTGGCACTTTCTCAACGGGAGAGTTATCACTACAGTCGACTGACTGACAACCTTTCATGGTTTTTCTGGCCAATTCCTTTCATTTTCACGGGTTGAATAACCCTCAGAGTTTTTTCCTGAATGCATGCCTTTTAAACTTTCCGATCGGGCAAACTCCATTCGCACAATTCTCCTAGAAATGGACCGTTTGTTTTGCCCGCTGGCGCCGCAGCCGAGCGGTGGGGGCCGACACACGGAGTTCTCACAAAGCCTCTCATGACAGATGGCGTGCGCTGGTGACGGCTCTCAGAGTGCCCGCACGGTGGCGATCACTGCCGTGGTTTACGGGCGTGTGCAGTGTGAGGCGCCGTGACTTATATTTTCCCTTCCATGTCGGTGCCGTGATCTTTATCCAGTGTATCCAGTATACGTAGTGTGCATCCAGTATACGTAGTGTGCATCTAGTATACGTAGTGTGCATCCAGTATTCGTAGTGTGCATCCAGTATACAGTGCGTGTATCCAGTTTGTTGCAACTCCGTAGCCGTGACTTGTTTTCCTTTCCATTTCGGTGCGGTGATCTTTATACAATATATCCAGTATACGAAGGAAGTATGCATCCAGTATACGAAAGAAGTATGCATCCAGTAAACTATGAAAAGCTACAGCCGTGACTTGTGTTTTTCCTTCCATGTCGGATCTTTATCCAGTGTATCCAGCATGCGTTAAAACTTTGTAGCTATGACTTCGATTTTTTCCTTTCCGCGTATAAGCTACGCTCTGCAGTTTTGGATTGCGTGTGTGTATCCAGTATGTCAGGAAGAGCTCGAGCACGATAACTTTTATTTTTCTTACCAAGCCAGTGACATGGTTTTCATCCAATGTGTCTAATATACATAGTGAACATCGAGAATACGCCTCGCGTCTCAAGTTTACATAGTGTGTAGCCAGTATTTGTTGAATCTTCGTTGCCGTGACTTCAATTTTTTCCTTCTCGTGTCGGCTACGTTCTACTGTTTTTTGTTGTGTGCGATCCTTGATTTTTGATCCTTAATTTTTGCTGTCATGGGACAAGCGACGTTAGCTTGGTTTGCGTGTGTGTTCATACGAAACACGAGTATATGTAGTATTTGGTATGTCATAGCAGTGAGATTCTCAAGCATTCCCTCCAGCTCGGAGCCGCGTCCCCAATTTTGTTGTCGTACGCCGCGCGAGACTTAAAATGGTTCAAAGGCAAAGAACAGAATTGCAGTAGCTTGCTCTAAAATAGTAGCAATCGAACAAAATAAGCAATAACAGATGTAGTAATTACAGGGGTATCATTACCAGCAGTCACAGCAATAATAACAGTTGTGGCTTGTTAAGCACGATGACTCGTATGCAATAGAACTACAAAGCTGGTTTATCTAAACTTTAGAAGGTTGACATGGCTAGATTAGCCGTTATATCATTGGAAAACACCCCTAAACTGGCCCAGTTAGCGTACATTCAGCGGTGTAATTGCAGCTGCTGAATTCGAAGGAAATGCCACTCTTAAACTACCTTCAATGGCGTGGGTCCGCGTCAGTTGTCTTCCTGTATTTGGTTGGCGCCAGCACCACCACTCTTCAATGAAACATCGGAAGGCTCAGGCCGGCGATGAGTTTCTGCTAAGCAGTTGTTCATAAAATCCACATTAGCTAGATTAGATTTTAAATTAGTTCAAGCCACTCAGACTAGCTATTAAATATTAAATTTTGCTGTTCGGAAGATCCAATTAAAAACTGCAGCGAAACACTTTTGTAGATTTTATTTTCATTTATCGTTTATCAGAAGCCCGACGCCATCGTCAATAAAAGGCCAAGGAATTAAAGTTGATTTAAAAATGCCCTGAAATTAGGGGAATTTACCTTTTTCTTCAATCTCATTTTGTATAATCGTTCAGGATATTCTCAATTCAACTGTTTTAAAAACTAGTTTAACAGTTTAAAATGAAAACTTGAGGAAAATAGAGTTTTCCTTGAATCACTGTACAAGAAGAGTGTGTTGCACGGCGCTGCCTCACATAATTCAATTGTAACCATTGGTATTTCGACGTTCCTATTTTTTCTTGCAATGGTACATCAGAACCTTTCATAATCCCCGTTCCTATCGTTATTTTGCAATTATATCTAGCTCTGCAGGTCCTGAGTTAGAATAACCTAAACATATTACGACAACACGTAGAATGACTTTCTAAAGAGAGGTGTTTCCCATTCGCACGTTTCACATAGGCCTGCCGGAGCATCTGTCGCGTGGCGTTTCATTTTATATTATGCCACGCCAAATTGTTCACGCGGTAACTGCAGAGGATTTCCAACTGTCACGTCGGATTGTAGTTGAAAAGTCAAAAAAAATTCATTTTCGAAAGAACTGAAACAGATTTTGGAAATCAATTTTAGAGTGTTTTTCATTGTTTTGTCGTTCAGTAACCCCATAACAGTTTTTGGATTGGAGGCTTCGTAATGTAAACGAATTTCTGAAAATTTTCGTTAACTTACTTTCCATGAAGGTCGGATATCTTATATCGGTCTCAAACGAATGAAATTTCAAGTTATATGCATCTAAATTCCTCTCGATTTTTCAAGCACGGGATGAAATTGCATTTCAGAGGCTTGGCCTTTTCTTGGCCTAATTGCTTGACGGCTGAGATCGTGAATCGCCGTAACCGTCCCACGGCCGGCGTCGTGTTCCAGAATATTTGAAGTCGCACCAGCGCAGCCTGCTGCTGTAGCTCTGCTGCAGTTGTACAGGTCAACACGAAACATGAGCGCGCGACCCTTGAAAGTAGTAAAAATCGAATGATATTATCCTTTATAAACAAAAGAAAAGCGCGAAAGAAAACGTGAAATAAAAGCGCACAAGCCTTGAAAGTGGTATAAATCAAAAACTTTTATCCTTTGTACACGAAACAAAACGCGAAATAAAAGCGCACGAGCCTTGAAAGTGGTATAAATCAAAAACTATTATCCTTTGTATACGAAACAAAATGCGAAATAAAAGCGTGCTAGCAGAGTAGTAAATTATATTCATCTATATAAGTAATCCCTTGCTGTTGTCCACTTGTTGCTCTATAATCGATGGTTGAATTAGACCTTGCGCCAAGTAAACGGGCTAATCAGATTATCCAGTTGCTGCTGAAATCTATGAAGGAAACTAATACTGCAGGGATCATAACGGAGAACCAAGCCGTAAACAGTACCTGATATCATTTCTGAACAAGCATATGAACTGTTATTACAGGCAAATATAAGAATACATGTGAATAATGTTCGTACAAACAATATGAACACGATTTAGTGATGAAGTAATCAACAGATCCATTGACTCACGAATGTATTTAAATTGTGCCACGCCTCAAGGAGTTTCGTGCGAAAATTTTGTGCTGGGGAAGTTTAAATGTCATGTCGAACGAAAACATTTTTCTTTTGCTTCATCCCAATCGATACTACGTTACTGCGAGTGCACTTACGGTGGAGATGAACAAGCGTGTTTCCGATGCGTTTCCTTGACAGAAGTGCTCTGTATTTTAGTGGAAGCTGCTCTAAAAATTAATGAATAATTGGACACACGAAAAAGAGAGTCACACCACTGCCTCCTGCATCCATAAATTGTTAAGAGATATAAATTTTGCAAACTCACTTCTTATGATGCGTTCATTTTTTAGAAGACTACAATGAGATAGAGTGTAAAATCCCCACTCTGCAAAGGACGTATTAGATTTTGCTCGTATTTTGATGTGATCCTACATATTTTTGAGCTTGAGACATCCTTTCATTTTCTTTGAAATCTTCAGGCAATTATTGTCAGCAAGTTTAAGCTACTCACGGGAAGCCTAAACATACTATTTCAGGCACACGATGTTACGAGTAAAAGTGTTGTGTGCTGTTATGAGCTATTTTAACTATGTCAATAAATGGGTATTATCTCATTACACAGACACGGCACAGAAGAGCTGCATTCGCTGCTCTGTCAGTCTCCGCAGTGTAATGCGAGGTGCATTAATTCTCAAATAAGCATTTGGAGATCTTTGTTTGAACTAAAGTTTGAAAATCGCTCCGACATGATTTGCTAATACCGTGAGCAGCCCGTCGTCAACTATGAGGATTTGAATCTCGAAAATCAAGCATATTTATTTCAATAGAAGCCAACATGACATATTACGACAGCACTTCAAAGTTTGAAATCACTCCGACATGACTTGCTAACACCGTGAGCAGCAGATGACTATGACTACATAAATGAATCTCGAAAACTAAGCATATCTTTTTCGATGAAAGCCTACATGACATATTACGACAGCACTTCATTCCTCACATCGACGATCGATCACGCGTCCGTGTAATGAAGGCACGTGCATGAGCTCCTAAACGCCTCACGCATGCGATTTGAAGGCGCGCTCATTCCGCATCGCTCGTCTTCCTGAACGTTGGTTCTAATGGCTTATTCATGCATAGCCCTGAAAGTACCGTGAGAATATCATGAGAATTGCTCTACTTAGACGATGGAATTGCTAAAATGAATTAAACTTTCGTCGCTTCCGCAAATGGAATTGCCTGAGCATGCCATGACCTCCGGACTATCGCCCACACGCGGCTGCGTATCATCTGAGTTACCCGACCGGGCGTGGGCTCCGAGGAACATTCGTGCTTAGTGTGCCGAGTTTCTTAATTAAAATCATTTACCTCGGTTGAGTTCTGCTCTTCTGCTGAGAGGCTATTGCCATGACAGTTTATCATTATTGTATTAATCTATGTTTACGTGGTTATTGATATAATCACGTTATAATATAATCCCGATAACAATGATGTAAGCCGTAAAATGATGGCGTTCAATTGCATTGCCGAGCAAATTCCTTTAATTGCATTAGGTTCAAATGCTCACGTTGGAAGATTGGTTGGAGAATTTATCAAACTTCCTTTAGAGAGGATTGAATTGTGTCCCAAACTTGAAATTAATTTCAAGTTGCTTGCTGTTTCAACTTCATGGGATTGCTATTAAAGCCTAAGTATTCCTCTATCACGTCAATGTACGAACTAAATTCTTCGGAATGCATAACAGAGCTACACAAAGAGCAGTTTGCTCGTTTTTAAATTAGGATGTTTCCTTTTTTTAAAGGTTATATTAGGAAAAGTTATAATGTTGAGTTAGTTTCTCATGATTTATATGAACAGATATATTTTTAAATTGAGCGCTCACTTTGAACATGGATTTCATTCAACTTCACTGCTATCATGGGAAGGCAGTTGAAAAAATGAACCATTCTGTAACCGTTTTTTTTTTTAATTCCTTTCTATGATGAATTTAAATGCAGGACGCTTACAGGTTTTTGTTAATCATGCCCCAATCCGGATGAAATAGGTCAAATTTTAATGAATATCTATGGCTTTCATGAAGTTTATACATTGTTTAGGCAATGCCATCACGGTGATTCGGAGTTACTTTCCGATACAGTTACTTTCCGGAGTTACTTTCCGATTCAAAATATCGACTATGCAAGCCCGTCAAACGAGAACGCAACCACTCGCCACTTTTTCAGAAGAATGTCGTCAATGTCCAGAATACCTTTTTTCAGTAAAATTTCTTCAATATTTGGACCATCTTTTCTTCAATGTTCAGAATGTATTTTACAGACGATCATGTAACGGGTTGTGTAGTGATGATTCTACCGTGAAATAGCTGCTGAAATCATTGGGCATTACGCTCGTTTAATGCGTAATAAATCCATAAATGGTGAAAACCTAACGCACATATATGATCAGACTCGGTCAAACGTAATGGTAAAAGTGTCGTCGAAAACCAGCAGTACGACGGTGGCAACGTTTAGATGACAAAGTCATCGGAAATAAATTGATATTACTGAACTAGAATGATTAGTCCTTCTGTTTTACAGAAGAAACTTTGCGAACGTAGCAAACTGGGATGTACAGGGTGGCGCATAAGTAACGCACCCTTTTGAAGGTAAATTTTAAAGATTTATTACCGCAAAATACACTGGGTATCTGTAGACAGGGTACGACATGTAAATAAACTTTAAGAGTTCCTCTATTGTTTGCAATTAACCCTATCGTTATACCTTTCATAGTTTATTTATTATTAATTTTTAAAAGGGTGCGTTACTTATGCGCCACCCTGTACTTCAAGAGCATCTTGTTTCCTCCTGAAGGCAGTGCCATCTGCTCAGCATCGCCTGGATTCTAAGCCGCTGAGTTTTCAAAGCTCTTGCTAACGACGGAATTATACTACAAGATATTACTTCAATCACGCTGGAGAATGGTTCCATGATATCAAAGTTGTATTGTGATGCGTGCTCATGAACTCATTATGACACTTGTGAAGTAATTTAAAAGTTCAAGATGGTATTATTTTATGAAAAGAGGCAATGATTTGATACAAAGTAGGCGAGGCCTTTGAAACTCCTTGAATAAACGAATTTTTTGTACGACGAAATTTGCCGCACTGAATATGGGTCAAACATAGAGAAAAGTAGTTAATCTTGCTCAAGTAACCTTTGAAAACAAATTTACATGAGTCAGCTAAGTTTATCCATTAATTGCGAATAGATTCAATAAAACCCAGTTATGAATGCATTTCTTAAGAAAAGTAGCAAAGATATCTTCAGAATTAAGCCACATTAAAATTCTTCTAGTACGCTTGAATACTTCGACCCTGATGATTCAATTTGCTGCTTTCGTACTTATCATTCAGATCGTCCAGTGAAATTGCACTCAATCAAACCGAGGTCGAAGATTTCAAATAATCGCAAGCACAATCTTGTCTATGTGTACGACTGCATTCTTCACTGCAGGAAGTTTACTCACAAATTTTAATTCTGGAATGACAGCTCGCTCTTTTTTGACGTGTTTCCCGCTCACGTTTTTGCGGGACAGCGAGCTCTATTAAATTCCTTGGCTCTTTTCACAAGTTAATGGTAGCTAGACTTGAGTGAAATTGTTGGAATATTCTCCACGGCATGCAGACTTTGTATATTGGATACGGTAAATTTTTTGCTTTAATACACACGTAGTTCAGTGGTCAGGGAGAAAATTGCACCGGTATATTTGCAATAACAGAAAATTCTTGGAATTTCAACTCAACGTTGAAAATTAAAATGAATCGCCGAGGATTTTTTCTACTACTCATATGTGAATGCTGGAGGTTGCGTAATGAGCACTGCATCAAAAACTTGCTCATTATTTCGTGTAGTTTTTCGTCCCTTTATACAAGCTGGATTGATTTGCGATGTTTTCTTTATACTGCATGGAAATGAAATATGAGTTTTATTTTAATTTAAATATAAACCATTCAAGATTTCTCTCCCCTCCAAATCATCATCGCATAATACAGTGAATAAAATAGATATTTTATCACTAAACAACTATTCGATCAGTCTACACCTTTTTCACTTCAAATTAATCCGAGTCAAGTTCAATTTAATCCAAGTCAAGTTCAATTTGATCCAAGTCAAGTTCAAATTAATCCAAGTCAAGTTCAATTTAATCCAAGTCAAGTTCAATTTAATCCAAGTCATATTCAAATTAATCGAACCCTAAGTTGAGTTAAAAATTGCCAAAATCACTTGTTAATGCGATCTTTTTTGTGTTAAATATGCATCTATTGGATGTGATGAGCGAGACAATCGTGTTTCCTTTTAGCAAGGAATCCATAAAATTTCTGCAATATGAAAACAAGCTGTAGTAAAATGTGGTAAGTATCCAGCATCAGGAGGCAGAGTGTGATTCAGATCTTTGAGCGGTGTAAAAGATGCAAGTCAGTTATAAAAACTTCGTATTATACTCTTCATTAAAGTTGCTTTAAAATTCTACACCGATGACAGTGTGCTTACATTCAAATATTTTTGTTCAAAAGGTAGTATTTTGTTACACATACACATAGTTTCGAGGATTTATTTACACTTATAGATATTTATATGCATGAAATTCCACTTTATCACATTTGTTTTATGTACATATATTTATGAAATCATATACATGCAAATACAAAGGATTACTACCGGACGATTTGCATATTTAATCTTTAAAAAACTTACAAAGGCGATTCACTGAGTACTAATGGACGATTCCGTTTAATTACAATTTATATGAGTACATTACTACACAGATACATTCCTGCATTTGCAAGAAAATTGTTACCACTGCTCTCCAATCTTCATCTTTCAGTGCAGCACCTATCACTCTGCATTTTTCTTCTCGTGTTTTATTGTATTATCCTCTCTTTACTCCTCTTCTTACTCTTGCGCGTATATTTTCTGGTTCATCTAACTTGTTTCATAGTCCGTTGATTGGTTGTAGAGATCCATCTTGAGGGAAGCGCTGATCCAAATCCAATGTGAAAACACTTTTCTTCTATACTCCAATATTAGAGAAATCGGTACATAAGATACTGAAAAAGGCATTTTTAAAATCATTTTAAAAACCGATAGTACGGAATACAACATTACATACATAAAATCCAAATGTATTCCTATATATGTATGTAAAATTTGACTTTTATTAAGATTAATTTGACTTGGATTAAATTGAACTTGACTTGGATTAATTTGAATTTGACTTGGAGCAATTTGAACTTGACTTAGATTAAATTGAACTTGACTTGGATTAAATTGAACTTGACTTAGATTAAATTGAACTTGACTTGGATTAAATTGAACTTGACTTGGATTCAATTGAACTTGACTTGGATTAAATTGAACATGACTCGGATTAAATTGAACTTGACTTGGATTAAATTGAACTTGACTTGGATTAATTTGAAGTGAAAAAGGTGTAGTGTGCGTCAAGCTAAGGGCTTCAGATTGAATGACATTGAGCGTAGTATAAGGTTTCCATAAGATGCCCTAGATGTCACTGAACTAGATCAGGCCCACAAATAGTTATGTTAACCTGCCCATGGTAATGGTTCAAAGTAATGTTCTACGGATTTCTTTCTTTCTTAAATTATTCGTTTAAATTCGTTGAATCTGATGAATCTAATACACTTCGTTAAATTTCAATTCAGTACATCTAACGATTTTTCCTTACCAATGATTTCTATTGATTGTCGTTTTTTTAAGAGATTAAACAAGTAAAACGCAATGGAAACTAAACCTTTTTCTTTTCAAATTAATCTAAGTCGAGTTCAATTTAATCCAAGTCAAGTTCAGTTTAATCCAAGTCAAGTTCAATTTAATCCAAGTTAAGTTCAAATTAATTCAAGTGAAGTTCAAATTAATCCAAGAGAAATTCAAATTAATCCAACCCTAAGTTGAGTTAAAAATTGACATAATCCCTTGATAATTTGAGTTTCTTTGTGTTAAATATGCATCTATTGGATGTGATGAGCAAGAAAAACGTTTTACCTTTCAGCAAGGAATACATCAAATTTATGCGAAATAAAACCAGCTGTCGTTAAATGTGGTAAGTATCCAGCATCTGGAGGCAGAGTGTGATTCAGATCTTTGAGCGGAGTAACAGATAGAGGTCAATTATAAAAACTTAGTATCATACTACACATTAAAGTTACTTTACAATTCTTAATTGATGGCAGTATGCATCCATTCAAATATTTATGTTAAAAGATAATTTTATGTTGCACATACACATAGTAATATCGAGGATTTATTTACACTGATATGGAAATTTACATTCGTGAAATTTCACTTATCACAATTATAAAATCATATTTGCATGCAACTACAAAAGATCACCATTTGACGATATGTATATTTAACCTTTAAAAGAAATAAACAAATGTGATTCACTGAGTACCTACAGGTATGTACGATACCATTTAGTTACAATTTATATGAGAACATTACTACACAGATACAATCCTGCATTAGCAATAAGAATGGTGCCATCCCTTCAAATGAATAGGCCAAGGCAAATAAATCATCTCTGTCGATGAAACAAATTGTAACTTGTTTTTACAAAAATCGTTTGAACAAGCAAAAACAGACTTCGTTGCTATATTTCTTTTAAAGGTTAAATCTACATGTCGTCCAATGGGAATCTTTTGTAGTTGCATGCACACATGATTTTATATACGTGATAAAGTGCAATTTCACGCATATAAATCTCTATATGATTGTAAATAAATCCTCGATACTTCCATGTGTATGAGGAACATAAAAGTGCCTTTGAAAATAAATATTTAAATGGATGCATACTGCCATTAATACAGAATTGTGAAAAAAACTTTATTGTGTTGTATAATCCGAAGTTTTTATCATTGACTTCTATCTGTTACTCCGCTCAAAGATCTGAATCACACTCTACCTCCTGACACTGGATACTTTCCACGTTTTACGACAGCTTGTTTTTATATTGTAGGAATTTTATGTATTCCTTGCTGAAAGGAAAAACGTTTTTTTGCTCATCACATCCAATAGATTCATATTTAACCCCAAAAAACTCAAATTATCAAGGGATTATGTCAATTTTTAACTCAACTTAGGGTTGAATTAAATTGAACTTGACTTGGATTAAATTGAACTTGACTTGGATTAAATTGAACTTGACTTGGATTAAATTGAACTTAACTTGGATTAAACTGAACTTGACTTGGATTAAATTGAACTTTGCTTGGATTAATTTGAAGTGAAAAAGGTGTAGATATGACGTTATGAATCTCATTCGTGTAATTATTCGTTACCGGATAAAAATTTCGTACAGTGAAATAATCTTGACATTTAGCTGCATACGACAGCTGATCTATGTATAGAACATTTTTGAACAGAAATTGAATACTTCTCTATTGTTGTGTCTTCATCTGTCGCCTTTAATTGAGTTATCGTACGAAAAAGGAATTGCATCAGAAATTCACCGAGTAAATCAGACAAATTGTTACATCACGCTTCAAATGACAGTGACGTTTCAAAAGCGCGGGAAGAATTTTAAATACCTCATGACTGAAGAGCTTGGAAGTTGGAATGTCGATCGCGAAGTCACAAGATCTGATTAGTTCGACGAGTTGAATACCCGAGCACCTATTTGTTTTGTTGCATGCATATTTTCATTTAATTTTGAAAAGAAAGGGGAAATGATTTTATCCTTTTTTATCTAACAGCAGAATATTACGGTGAGCAAACTTCGATGTAACCTAAGATATGGTTTGAAATTTTTACTCGCATTTTCAAGACGGTCACTGAAAAAGATGTATCTCACAAACTCAATTTTATTCGTGAACTTTAAGAAATTATCAGGAGACAATTATTATTCATTACACTTAATAAACCCGATCGTCCAAACCTTTACTATGTTTCTGACGTTCCAAACCTTCTCATGCCGAGTAAAAACTTTAAGAATTTTGCAACAGTTTTGATCATGGGCTCGTGCTCTCAAGGTTGCAACGATCATCTCTCCCAACGCCACAAATGCTTTGTGATATTCGCTGTTCCTGACATCATAATTCTGCTCATCATTATATTATATACATAAAGGTGTTAAAAGCCTCATCAAATGGGAAGATATTTCAATCATATTGTCGTGTACTCGCGTCATGTTGGCTGCAGCTCGTTCCATCAAACGAAGAGTCAGGACTTCAGTTTACCTGTACACCAAAATACACCAATACATGCACAAAACCTGGATGATGCCGCAGATCTGATGACCCAGAACAACTTTTAACTTCAACAGAACTCAACGTAGTGGTTATTTCTCTGCAATTCAACGTTTCACGGTGATAATCAAACCTGTGAGTCCTATTTCATACTGCTTTACCAGTTCATGAATAGGTTTCAATTTGCAAACTTTCTTCATGAATTTGTTTTTATTTTTAATTAGCTGGATGGCAATTTCTTTGAAAAAATTAAATGAGGTTGTTTTTTATAATGTATGAAATGATTTCGAATATATTAAAAAATTCATACATGCGCAACATTCCCTCACGATCGTTGAAAGATAATTGACGTTATAGGTTACTAGTGAATAGGAGTCGTTGAAGCGAACAACCTGCAAGACGTCTATCATAGTCAACGTGTAATCTTTTGGCTATTTTATCATGCCTATGATTTTGTTACAAAAATTACTACCATGGCTCATCTAGGTGCAATCTTATTATACCCATGGGTTTGTTCCAGGGTCTTTCGTCAGTTTGTCGATAATCTTAAACCAAGTACGTTGAGGTTATTTATTTCCGTCAATTGACCTTGAGATCATAGCTCTTGTTGACTTTTTTCTCCATTTTGGATTTTTTTTATGCATCTGTTCTCAAAACGATAACCATTGCTCGCCTAATTTACTAAGCCGAAACTATAAAGTATCATCTTTATATCACTCTGCCTAATTCCGAAATATCAATTAAACATATTTGATTCATCCAAAACAGACCCCTTTGATGCAGCGCGTTTGATGCACAGCATGCAATTTGCCCTACGCTGGTGTCCTGATGCAGTGAGCCCTGGAATTGCATCCCTTGATGCGTAGTCTCGTCTGCTCAACAAGCCGGGATTCCCTAGACACGGATTTTTCATTCACAAAGCGATTCCATTCCCAAGTTTTCCTGCAAACTTTTGCCTGCATCTCATTATCTGGCATCAAATGCTCTAATTAAATTAATCCAACTGAAAAAGTTTACTCTACGTTTCTTTCCTCTCTCTCTCACGTGAGCTAGGGTAGAGACTCCTGTTTTAGAAATGTGTTTGTTTCGTGAAATTTTTAAACCTCTTACCTTTCAGTTAAATTCAAGCGGTTGATCACTACGAAGTGTTATTTTCATATTATTCACATCAAAAAACGATTATATTTCCGTTTGAAACTAATTTAATCGATTCAAAGTTACATGCTGTCTCGAAAGCATCGGTAGAAATAGCTGGCTTGTTCAGGTCTCATCTGAGTTTAACCACATTTTTGGCTGGGCTACGTTGACCTACTTTTAATTTTACTTGCGATCCAATTTCATTCGCTGTGCTTTTCTATACGTCGACATCGAAATCCGAATCTTACATTTTTTGCTGGCGTTAGCGTAAATCCGCGTTTCATTTTACATGAATTCAAATTTCAACTGCTGTGCTTCATAATACGTGGAAATTGAAAGCATAAAAACGAGCCTCAATCATACGTAATATACACAGGAATATATATAGCTTTGAACCCCAGTTTGAACAATTGCGTAAAAATTACTACAAGAAATTGGCTATAAACAAGCTTCTCTCAGAGGTGGTGATGGACGAAAAGAAATGGTACATTCCTTCTAATTCCTTGTGAGCTTCCTGTAATTCTAATGCTTAATGTTCATCATGCGGAACATCAAACCGCATTCGTGGAAAATTAGTTTCAGCTTCTTTTGATTTTCAAATTCGGCTCTGTGAATATTAATTTTGTCTATTTTGCTGAATTTGAAACCTTATCGCACTTTTCATCATTCAGTGATGAAGTGTAAACCTTGACCAGATGGGTTTGGTCCTCTCGCGGCTGTTGAGTAAACTATAGAGAGATGATTGCCGGAGATGTATACTTTCTTTGCATGAATATGCATGCAGCCATGGTAAGTGATTGTCGTAATTCCGAGAAAAGAACTGTAAATATTGCGGGATACGATTTCACTTAACTGAACGGGACTATATGCCAATTAGTTCAATGTATTCATATTCTTTTGAAGTAGGCCCTAAAAATGCTTCCGTACGTTAGACGAGACTGATTTCACGATTCAGTGCCGGCCGACTGGGAAAATTTATGGACCATTCAAAGGGTTCTCATGCGCGGCAAATTAATTTCCGTGTAAATGCCTTGAAGCTAGCGTTCATTCTAGCGGAAATAGCGTTTCATATTCGCTAAAGTCAAACCGTTTCATCACCTACGAATACAGCAGCAAAATTTCCATTCATTAACGACTGCTTTTACATTTGTGAAAATGAGCGCATGTGAAAATAGTCAATGTAAAATGTGAAGGGTTTCGTCTGTCAATTACTGTTAAAAATGTTTTTGAACACTTTGCCGCTTATTCTTATAATATTTGTTACTTTATATTACATATAATATTTGTCCCGCGGACATATTCTATATTATTCTGTTCAATTACATCAGTATCACATCTGCACGTTATAGCATTGTGAGTGAGACTAGTCAATATCTGTCATTTTGGATAGAAAATTCCATCAGACCCGTTGCAGTATTCTGGATCTAAGCTTTTTTGGATTGATGTACTGTCAAGAGTTAACTCAAATATTAAGTTCGGCTCTCATGAACGTCTTTTGTTCTTCATCGCAGAAACATCCCTCACTACACCGGTTGAGCATTTAACTATTTCTTTTTCGACGTATCATTATCGTGCACAAGAATCTTGCGTATAGTTCTTCTAAAACACAACCAGAATGTGGTAACCGGTGTAACGGTCGATGACATAATACATTGGCTACGGTCGTTTACTTAACAGATGCAACGGTATAGGTTGCGTAGTTAGTAGCTACAACCATTGCTATTTTACGTGACAATCGTAATGAAAATTAGGTTTGTTACGTACTTCAGGTGTGCTATTTATCATCGGCTGCTGTACAAGTTAAAAATTCCGCATCAAAGGCGATTGAGAATTCGGATGAGAATAGCTCATTCGTCAGCGCTGAATATTTTAACTTTCTATCCAGCGATTCATTCTTATTTATCATTTCTGCTCAACTCATTATTTTTATTCGCTTTATTACTTCAGAAATTACATCAAGCTTCAGTTATGTTTAAAGGCAATGTATTTAATTCAAGCCTGTTTAATGCGTGATATCTCCTGTAACTGAATTCTATCATGACTGCTATCATTGAACTCTAAAATTTAAGGACAGCGTGCCCCATAGGATTGCAGGATTTTGAGACCACTGGAGATATACGGATTATTGCTGCAATAGAAAGTGTTGGAGGTCAGGTATATCCTGTGAAAAAATGAGACTCGTACGTTCACTCGTTCGCCCGCTACGGAGGTTTGAAGAATGGGNGGGGAGGGGGAAGAGGTATTTTATCATGTTACACCTCCCCTTGGCACTTTCTTCACGGCGCGACGTTGCTATGCCCTTTCCTATGTCTCTGTATTACTCTATAATGATTTCAGAGGTCTAACCTGAACAAAAATTTTTAAAAAATTTTTAATTAAGATTGTTTAGGTTTCTTTGTTTTGCTTATAATGTAAACAATGGACTTTGGGGTTTCAAAATGCTTCTTCTCCTACAGTTTTTGAGCTACAGTAATGATTTTGGTATCATTGGATGCGAAAAGACATGGGCTTTCTAAAAACTTAGTATAACTTTTCAAAATTAATTTTGTTCAAAAGCTATGATGTCATACATCCTTATTTTTTCCAAAATAGAGTTTGCTCTCAATTTTTTCATGTTTTTATATTAACATTGGAAATTTGGGGGTAAGCATTTCAAATTTTTGGAATTTCTACGTCTTTCCGCATCCAATGATACCAAAATCTTCAATGTAGCTCAAAAACTGTAGGAGAAGAAGCATTTTTAAACCCCCCCTTCCCCCCTATAAATATCGTTTTCTTTGATTTCCCATTTTCTTTTCAAGAAAATTGCAATTTTTCATAGAAGACAAACGATTCTCAATTGCATTTACTATCCGTATACAAAATTTAATTTGCACTAGGTCCAATAACAAACAAAAAGGTCTGGATGGGGACGCTGTCCTTAACATTTTTATTATGTACTTTGAATAAAAGACCACGCTTCTGAAGAGCAAGCGTAATATTGGCTGAAAGTAATACAAAAGTGTCTCATGTTCTAGTTTTTCTTCGTGATTTTCCAACATTAAGAAAAATAACTCGCCTGACGCTTCCAATTTCTTAAAAATGGATTTTTTCGGTATACCAGTTACTTTCTTCGAGGGACTCAGCAGCGAGAGTGCGGCAACTCAATTATTGTGAAGCGATGACCGTTCTCAATGATTTTTCACTAAAAAATTTCAAGACCATCGAATTTATTGAGTCGTGTCGCCAACGTTCAATGTAAATTCAGGACACATGTGAATGTTATCATAATCGGTCATTTTGTTGAAAAAATTAAAAATCAAAAACGTTTCGGAGACCTGTTCCATCGTCATTTCTATAAAATACAAATATTTTACACACGTTTTACTGAACTGATGATGGAGGTGGTCTCTAAATCGTTTTCGATTTTTTGTTGATTTAATAAAATGACTAATTTTAATCGCCTTTTCTTCGCTTTTAAATTTTTAGTGAATCTGTGATACAAGCAAAGCGAACATCTGTTTATCATGTTCGAATAAATGAAGCTTCCAAGCATAGAGCACGTGGCCTGGTAAAGAATCTTGTGCTGCCGGGAATCCCCAGAAGACAGCTATTCTTGTCTCATCAGAATTTTGTGTCCATTGTCATGAGTGGCAATAACATGACTAGGATGGTATTAAATTGTTTATTTGCTTTGAAAACCATTTGAACATCTTCGTGCCTTTGAGGTACTGTTCTTTGCCGGCAGGTGGTGTCGTTCCTTAATTAATGAGGGCACTATAATTACGCCTAGATCTCCCGTTAATGAGCGAGCAAAGCTCTCGAAATCTCTTGGATTTCCTGTCTTCAGTTTACCATCTCTCGTTCCACGGCGTTTTTTGCATACCCTTAATTAAAGCCATTGCGCGGGAGTCGTCTTGTTCAAATCGCAGGTAAAATTTAATCAAATTTTCAATCTTCGTTTATTGAAGCTCGATGTTTCCTTTCATCAGGCTGGTGAAACCAAATGATTAACTGTAATTTTTTCCATTATAATTTTTAAACTCTGCGGTTGCTATTTGATATTTTATCTTATGAGCCCTATTAATATAATGCTCAATTTTACTACATTTTATAGACAACGTGCTAAGTGTTATTGACTTTTTACTTGTCCTCTAAAACTGAAATTTTTACCGTGCGAGGAGTAATGATTGCATGGGGAGATTCCCCGCAATTCATTTTGGCCCGAACAATTTTCCACAAGATATTTTCAAGATGGCACGCATTGAATCATATTTTTACGGGAGGTGTTAATGAGTAGAATGGACTCGATATAGAAAAATGGTGAATATCTCATCATCAAATGCGTTCTCGCGCAACTGGAAGTTTATTAATTTTTACACGTGAAAAGCATGCAAGCTTTCCAATCGCTCCATCCGTTCACATGGTGTAAAAATTCACACTATCTATTTCACTTTTAAATTTGAGTTTTTCAAAGTCATTTTTCGTTTAGTCTTATACAAGCAGCCCCACCCACACAGCGAGCGTTTCGTGCGTTGCAGATTTTTTTTCTTTTTCTTTTGCAATGACTTTGTTTCTATTCTTTGGTTCGAGAGACGATCACTTGATGGAAATCATGTGAGTGTAATTTTCTTCCTTGAATTGATGCTATGTTGTACAAGACGATAACTCTAAGATGGCTCGATTCTCATACCTTCTCTTTTTTTACGTTTATTCTTCCAATTTTGCCCTAATTTGGTCAGCATCTCACATCATACGGTGGCTGTCAAAAACTTTTATCCAACATCTTGTTCATAATCTCATTACATTTCCACCAGATATATTCCCCTATCTTCTTTGAAATTCTGGTTTATTTTCATTCTTCCAATTAATGAACGAACACATTCGACGCATTCTTTGGGCGATTTTTTACTGTAGTGTTTTTTTTATGTTTTCAGCCATCAAATCACAGTTAATTGTGAGTTGTCCGTTAACTCAAAATGAATTGAATTTTACGAGTTATGAATCAGAATTCACCCGAAGCAAAGCTCCCGTTAAAATAATCAGGCCTTAGCGTCATAAAAACTTTATTTCGTTTGAAATCGTGAGTCATGACGCTACATTTAAACCATTTTTAAGAGAACGTAATTTCCTTAAGATTTCAATTCATAATCAGTGTTTACCTGAATTAAGTCGTGGTCATGTTATTTCATTTCACGACAGGATTCTCCAGTTTCTATTCATTCATGATTCAACACGACACTTGATACCTTGACTCGGCGTTACCAGTGTTTTTTTGGTCAAATTTAGGTTGCTCTGCGGGTAAGAACGTCCATCATGCCCTGAGTTACTGCTCCACAACAGGATGCTCGCAAGAAATCTTATAAATTTGTTCCGGTTTCAAATTAAGTATCTTTTAAGCATTCATTTATGAGCCCGCGCCTGAAATACATAGAAGACACACAGGTATTGCTTGTACTATGAAGTTTTTCTGTTTTACCATCAACTATAGATGTGATGCTGGCTGTGCGATATAGTGAGGTGTTCAAAAGATTTTCTGGCGCACATGACATTTCTCTGCGGTCTATGCTTCCTCTAACTAACAGATCTACCTTTTTTGTCTTGAGCATCGCTGGTACAATGTTACCTAACCGTATATGTCATTTCCAGAATTGCCGTCCCCAATATTATTGAAAATTAAAAAAAAACTCGCCCATTCAATAGGCTTTGAAATTGTACGGTCTGCTCACCTCTTCCACATTTGACTGTCAGAACTATTCACTCATATTAACGTTAATACAATCACCGTCATTTAGACTGGGACTGGCTTCAAGTCATCACCGACGTCAGAGTAGGGACTGAACTGCCACTCGGCAATGAACTTCAAACTTAGCAATAGGGCACAAATTGGATGTGAAATACTAATAATAAAAATAATAATAATTTTACGGAAACGTTTCTACCGGGGTCACCAGCGTATGGATGACAAATAAAATGTACCAGATATTTTATTGAGTTTGTCATATACTGCACGTGAGGCAGTTAAGGTTAAGACACATTTAATAACAACTATCAAAATTTACCTGCGGACAATGAAAGCTATTAGAATTCCTCTCTGTTATCGCCTGGCCAACTGAGATAAACATTGAGTGTCTGTAGCGCACTGGAAGCCCAATTTTAATGAACGCCGAGAATTAGCTTGCGCTTATCTGCATGCACGGAAGTCCATCCGCAGTTTTGCGATGAGCAGAGGGTGTGCGCACGCACAGGGAGGGGAAATGTGTTCAGATGTGTTAATAGAGCAGCTGTGGGTTCTCCTGACGGACTAACTTTGTGCTGCATTTAATGCAACTTCGCTCAGACCTACTGCTCGTGCTCTGAACCATTGTGGAATGTTACTGTTTGGTTTTAGTATTGCCAATGAAACTCATGCGATGGTTTCTGTTGGATGCGATGGTTGGATACCAAACTCATGCGATGGTTTCTGTTGGTATAAGTGTTAGTGCTTGAACTTCGGTATTTGCTATATACCCTCGGCGATAATTTCCGTCTAGTGTTAGCGCTTGATTTTTTGGTATTTTAAAACAAACTTACGAAATAATTACTGTTAAGTTTTAGCGCTTGTTTTTTTAACATTTATAAAAGTTTACGAAACAATTACCGTCAAGCGCTGGTGCTTGAACTTTAATACTCAATTTAACTCTCATAATATTCAAAAATATTGTTACCGATTTATATTTGGCTTTATCAACGAAACGTACGGAACATTCACCGTCAAGCCTTACCGATTGGCTTTCATGTTACCAATAATAAAGCCTACACAATAATCATTCTCGTGAGTTACCGCTTGATCTTTATTATTACCGATGGAGTACGCTGAGATTTTTGCCTCGCGTTACCACAAATTGATCTGTGGCATTCCCTATAACACCCACTGAATTATTGTTGTCCAAAGTTACTCTCTTTAATCGTAAAGTAATATAAGCAATGCAACTAGCTCAACAAACGTGAAGTGAATGGATAGAAGAAAATTGCGTCAAGAAGTAAATGCTGAGCGAAGAATAAGATTGCTCAAGTGTGCAGAGCGGTTGTCTGTGCATCACTGATATCATTATTTTCATGGCATTTTTGATGGAATCTTAAGAGCGAAAATTTAAGTAAATTTTTGATTCTTTGATGTTAAATTCTATGCGGTATGTCTTTTCCTAAGCCAAATTTCACTTTCTTGAAATTTTCAACAGGTTAAATGAAATTAGGTTGTCTGCTTGCATAATCAGTCAAATGTATGTATAATTTGACATTGCTTCTGCATCCCATCCTATAGTTCGTGTTCAAAAAGATCCAAAGTTCCCTTATTGAACGTAATCACAACACCAGCTATACTGTACATCTAACAACAATTCGAAGCCCAGCTCATGAATGACGAAATAGCTTCAGTCAGCTGAATGAACACGTCAATTTTGTGCCTGACATGTAATATTTACAAGCAAACGAGCTGGTTTGTCTGCATCTCCATATGCTAGTGAACTGGAACGGAGATCGTAGTCACAGACGTTAAATATGAGTGCAAAGCTCAATGATCATTTTTATTTGCTTATAGTGCACGCTGCAGCGAATTGGATGCGAGTGGTCCCGTCGAAACGATCTAGCTGAAGTGCGAAACATGAAAAGGAACATTTGAAGTTTTAACTTGGGTGTGCGGTCCAAGATTTCCAGTGTCGTGAGGCAAACTCTTGGGCTCGATAAAACGAACGAATTTGAGTCTCGCTGAGAAAAATGAGTGAACAATTGACTGCGAGCAGGACAGCAAAAGGGGTTTGGATTTTCAAATGCGTTGCGATTTACACACAGTGTGCTAGATCAAATTGCTCGGTTGCAATAAACGAATGAATTTTATCTTGGACACGCGATATTATCGGAGCATGGAGAAGGACAACAAATTTATCGTTTGTCAGATAATTTTCAAATTTACGGTGGGCTTGTAAGCTTGCCCAACTTTCACTCAAACTATATTGTACTTCGCGAACGCTGGTGATCGTTTGAATCAACTTGGTACTCAAACTCACTCGTGGCTCTCAAACTCATGTGTGGAACCGGTGACTTTTCTGATACTGGAATTTTTTCGTGTAGCGAAATCCCTTAATTCCTTTGAAACCCTAAGATAGATTTTGATCTGCTCTCACAAATTCTTAATTTGTGCTCGAATTCACTGCGAAGAGACTTGTGTATAACCCGTATCCGCAATTATTCACGCCAGTGTCATAAGACTTTCCGAAAAAATTCTACTGGATCGCTCCCGAACTTTTTAACTTGCCTACATTGTGCAAATTCTAAAGTTGGAGCAGTTATTGTGCAGGCGAAAATCACACGAGTGCGATATGATACTCAAGCGCACCATAGACCTCGTCGCTTAATTCAATTGCAATTTAGCCTGGCAAAAATTGAATCGTTCAAATGTCCTCAGAGAAATTAGAGACTTCGAACAAATGAACTGGCAAATTGAACCCACGAGGGAGGCCTCGTTTGGCTTAGTTTTTATTGCAACAAGAGCCTCTTTTTAATAAACCATTTATTTGGAATCGCGAAATGACCTTTGAAGATAAGAGAAATCATTTCAGAGTTCGGTTTTCGCCGAGAACTGATAACATTTCCTGCAATAACTGTTTGGTGCGAATTTAAATTCATGATACTAAGCTTTGCATTGTTTTGTTTATCAATGCAGGTTACATTTGGAATTGTTTTCTATTTGAAACTGTGATAATTTTTCTTGTCCATTTGTCAATTGCATTTATAATGTCTCAAATTCAGAAACAATTTCTACTTTTCAAAAATCAGTGACTGCAAAATATGTATATATTAGGTTTCATGTTGTACATGTTACGTATGATTTAATTCATTTATGGTCCTCTTCGTGTTCAAAAAGCATACAACGAGCACCTCAGCAGACCTCAGTTGCATCATGTCATCCCAAGTAACAAAAAACAAAAAGTACGCTGGATTAGCGGCCAAAAAGAATTGAGTTTTGAAGGGTTTAATAATTTTAATTGAATATAACGAGGCGTATTCTTGAGCCAAATTCCATTTGGTTCTCTTTTCGCTAAAAATGCCCACAGGAACAATAAAAAAGATATATGTATTTCCGGTACGGAGAGGTAGGAATGATTTCTTCGTGAGTATTTTCCTTGCGATATTTCTTAGCGAAATTTGCAGACACATCGGTTGTGCTCGGCACCTTTCAATGAGCGACCCTCCGTGCATCGTGAGGAGAATCAGATGCTGAAGAGGGGATTTAAACCTTCAATAGAGAAAGATGGCGAGGTTAGAAAGAGCGCAGAAAAAAGATTTACAGAAAAATGGAAGGAAATTGGAAATAGAATGGAAGCCTTTCGGAACATTATTTTTACCAACATGAGAACAATAATGACGCAAAAAAGATTTGAGTATTTTATTTGAGTAATCGAGGGAGTTATGCATGGTTGGGTAATTGTGCGAGCGAATGCGACTAAAAAAACATAGTTCTCATCTGAACGCTGTGTGCAAACCTAGAGCTAATCCAACAGAAACCTAGAGCAAAATATGCAAGCAACAAACATTATAAAGTTTCAAGGACTCGTATCTGCAAACCAATTTTCCATGTAAAACACGCGCACGTCAGTCAAGTGACAAGTGAAGAGCTCCACAATCGTTCCACTCTTGTCTCCTCTGTGCGTAGCAATACCCTAGTTTCTCAGCGTTTCTTAATCTCTGTTTTTTTTTCAATAGAAAGAATTTAACTCTCCGCTGATGCCGAATGAGAACGATGTAATTTTGTTTAAATTTATCATTGGAATGAAAAGTTTTCATTACTAATTCATCTACGAAAGCCATTTCTGATAATCTTACGAAAGAAAATTTGATGTCCTAATTCTTATGTACATTAAGCTCTTGATGTACATGTATTCCATAGCACTTTGCAGCATTTTCATGCGTGTGATTACCTACGTGCTCACCTACACCACTTCGCGCTTGTAGAGTTATTGCTCATAGTCAGTAAAAAACTGTCTCAAGGTAAAAATCTATCGGAATCGCTTATATTGCTTCTATGCTTCAGCCTTACATCCAACATTTGCATTCTGGCTTCAAAAGAATAAATTACTCCTCCTATCTCTTCAGCGCTGAGACTTACCTCTAAGAATTGGTTATTAGTTCACAAAAATGATTCTCCAATTCGTTGGTATATAAAGAATTCTCATTATGCGTAGATTTTTGTCGGGGCCTGTTCACTCATTCTTTGAGGGACTGATCCTAAGCTATTTTTTAGCGAGAGTAATTCATAAATTTTCATTTAAATTTTCAAAACCATTCATACAATATCAAAGCAGATGAGAGTTCCTCTCATTACTGGCTCACAAATGAGAAGACGGCTTTGAAAAAAATACCTGGAAAAAAATGTGCTCACACGTACTATCTCCACATTTAGCACGTAACTGTATTAATTTGCTGCCTGTGTAAAGCTCTGAATTTACTAGGATTAAGTTCGGAGCAATTATTGTGAGCCCATGTACATCTGAGAGCTTTACCGGACAAAGCGAGCACTCAAATTAGCGACCAAGTTGGCCAGCAACAAATATTCGTCTTATCTTTATAGCCTAGCACTTACCAACAGCATTAAGCATACCTGAAATTACACATGTCTCGGAATTACGATCGTCTTTGTGCGTTGTTCCAGTGGGTTAGTACTGACCGCATATTTGCTGAAGCTTATGCTATGTACATAACCGCAAAGTTTGGGTGACGGTTACTCATGCGGACATTTCATCAAATACGTGAGACAGGATCGCACCTTTACCCAGGTGTCAACTGATTCCGGAGTTTCAAAGGGATCATGCGCCGACTTTCAAATTTTTTCTGGTCAGAACGTCACATGCTTGTCATGAACAATGTTAAGACTTTGGTAAACGTTGGAAAATTGTTTATGAACGATTTCTGTTTTTCAATATCCATGTTTTTATTTATGTTGCTTTTAAAACATTTTAGTTTATACGAGAATGAGCCGCACGAGATCACTGATGTGTTATTTGTAAAATTTTCTCTGAACTAATTAGTACTAGTCATAATTGAAACTTCATTTATGAAGATTCAACGAACATCACTCTTAGTCTCATTATTCTAAACTTTCCTCTAAACTCAATGAGAAAAAACTTTTTTCAGCCTGTGCTTAGGAAACTTCTCAATTAGAGTGAGCATCGAACGTTGAAAGTTTTATCTTCACAGGGATTTTAATCCGCAGGACGCAATTGCCGCAGCCACATACATTTGCATAAAGCTGGTGCTTTGTAAACATTGCGCAATGCAATGGCGGTTTTTTCCGAGCCTTGAAACCGAACCCAGTCAGCATGCGAAGACGCGGGCTTTCTACGCCGATTCAATTCTCCGACGCGAATAAAATAACGCAAAAGACGACGTGCGCTACTTAACACGTCCGGGTCTCCCAACACTTGCGTATTTGGGCGCTGAATGTAGAAGACAATTAGCGAAATGAGTCACTTGTTCTGGCCGCTCGAGTTATTTTGTTCCAATGTAACGGATAATTTGCTGCCCTTCGTTCGACAATGCTGCAGTCCTGTTCGCAAGGATTACGAATTTTTTGCTGTTGGGCAGTCACGAAATGTTACTCCCTTGTTAATTTACATTACCATGAGTATCTCGCACTGGAGAGAAAGCACACCTCCACACAAACTCACAAATGACAATGCAATTGGCACGAGCAAAACTTAAACACAGTTTTAATATAATAATGCACCACTATGAGCCTGCAAAATTAAAAATTTATCACGGGTACTCGACAAGTTCGATGACTGATAAACTTACCAGTCCATGATTATTATTTTCTCTTGTGGGTTTTCTGTGTCCTTGAGGCAGGACGAGTTCGCTAAATATGTTTGGAACATGATAAGATTGAATATTTCACGAAAATTGTACTAAGGCAATTACATCCTATATTACAAGATCGCTGTGCAGAGAACTCAGAATTACAAATTGATATACAACAATTATGACACTCCTGAAATCCTGTTATTGGCCAGCCAAATTACTTATCCCGAATACAAATATTAGCTACAGGAATATGACATTGAAGGATCGCAGACTTGAAACACATCGATTAGAGCATGCGTTAACACGAAAGCAATCACATTTAGAGGGCCTGGTGCACAATGATTGCATCCTACACGCAATATTTTTAGCTTCCTAATGCCCCGTTTGAATGCTCATTCTGTTCATTTTTGTTCCGACATCAGTTTTAGCATTTGATCACGGAAAGATAATTTTTTTTTCGGACGAAGTTTCTTTCAACGAAGGTAGTAGAAGAAGCCATGGCAAGTAAAAGAGGTACATCGCGGTAGACCCTCCACCTGCAGAGAGCAATAAATTCTATTCACTATCACCGAATTATTGTTTGTATTGCAGATTTAAATGTATCTTTGTTTAATTTTTATTTCCGTGAGATATTTTGAATTGTTTTTCGCCATCATGCAAAAATTAGTTTTAACCAATGAAATATGAAAGCAATGAGATGTTTATTCAGAGACTGGAATTTTATCCACTTACCTCACCTGTGTCAGCATTGTAGATTTTCTACTATGAATTAACCTGAAAGGTTGTGGAATTAGAGCAAGCCATGACTTATCTGGTAAAAAAGTTTCAACTCTAGTTAGTTTTCTCATATTTTCCTGTCAAGCTATAACCAACATGCATTCACTTATTTCATTGATGGCTAATCTCCTCACCTATACTTATAAACACTTCCTATTTTTCATTTGAACGATTTTCATTATTGACATTTTTTCATTTCAACAACTTGAATAAGTCAATCCCCATTAAGCGATGCTTCTACTTACGACGTATCTTCTTATGACGAAGTTTTATCGTAACTAGTTTCTGTTTTGCACTTCTTCTCGACTAGATTTCGCTAGCATAAACCTGTCTATTCGTGGTCCACTTTCAAAAAGGATTAGTGTCAAAGTAAACTTCAAAGTCTGAAAGTTTTCTCGTGTTAAAATTTTTCACGATATAGAAAAATTCCGATGAGCACGCATTTTCTATGTGTATATAGACTCCTACTTTGTTAACTTTTTCTCCACCCTCGTACACATTCGTAGCTGGAGAGACTTATTTTCCTGTCTCCCTCTTATTTTTCTTCAATAAGTTATAAGACATCTTAATGGCCTATGCTAAAACCCACGGTTGACACGTTAACAGGCGCGCAGATTGTGCATATGCTCCATACATACGCCTGGATGGTAGAACAAGACTTCTAACATTACTGAAAGCATTCTAATTACTTACACTAGTGTTCTTTATTTTATAATATTATTATTAAAATTCCTATCTTTTCAAATTATTCGTCACAAGACTTACTTGATTCATTGCGGGGTGCTGCAACTCTTCGATAGTGAGCTGCCAAATAATATCTGAAAGCCTGTATAGGAATACTCACAAATGATTTAAAGTTGTTTTCGTTATTTTCTAAATGTTATTATCACCTTCTTTTAGAGGAACTGAAACTTGCTGAATTTATGCTTGTTAATTGTTTTGCTATATAATCCTAAGTAAGATATTTTTTCGATTTGAAAGATTTAAATGATGCGATTTAAAGGTTTTAAGTCACGGGATTTAAAGGATTTAAATCACGGGATTTTAAGGATTTAAATCAAGTTTTTGCCACAATTTAACGAATGACTTTAACGAATGACTCAAGATAGCTCTAATAAAAGTGTTCAAATAATATAAACATGTGTGAGTACGTGTTCTATTGTACCCTTAGATGTCATACTGTAATGTATTCAGCCATTTTGATTCACCGATAAAATTCTTGTTCAAATTTGGCAAAATACCATTGGGTATCTGTATGAGCATTCAGTGATCGCATCACTAATCGAACATGTTTATGTTCAGCTTTGAAGTGCTGTGTAGAATGGAATGGTAAAAAAATTGGTGAATCAGCATCCTCAAGGGACTTTAAAACATTGACATTGTCAAAAACATAAGCCGATATACTGCTAATGCTTACTGCTAGTTGCCTGGAGTGAAGAAGCCTGTCTTCATCACCTGCAGCTACTTGAATAGCAAGAGGTAGGAGTTAATATATGAGCGCACAAACTGTTTCCTGCTCACATGGATTTTTGCACTTGGATATAAATAGCCTTCCCTTACTATAAAAATGACTTGATATGTTATTAGCATGCAATTAACATCAATATAAAAAAAGGAAATTGTTGATTGTCGAGCAGATTTTAGCTTGTTAATTACTTTGGGAAATTCAATTTCTAATTCACTCGTATTCTCGATTATTTTCCGTTATTTAATTGAGATTTGCTGCAATTGCATGCACGTGTATTTAGTTTGTTCAAAAATGCATTCGATTGACCAGGCAAAAGTAATTCGAAGTAGATATGGGTTTAGGTAACAAATTCGTATATAACGAATATATTACAATTCCGATGGAAAGCATTCAAATTATTTTCTTTCGACGATATTGGAAGGTTATTTTCATAATGCATCAGCAATAACACCTTTTATTCGTAATTTGTAATAATATCAAAATAATGGGAGAATAAACTTTTTATGTTCGGTTAAAATCAAGTGAAAAATTATCGGTCAATATTTCGATTCGAGCCATGACTAACTCTATTTATGATATAGCTCCAGTGCACAGTTACTGGAATCATTTATCGACAGGCAATTGATAAATTCTTCTATAAGAGCGAGATTTATTTAACTTCTGTTGTGTGTCTTACCATCTATTACCGCAACAAATATACTATCTTGCACGTTAGGGCTTTTAATATTGTGTCCTACATTCATTTGAATGTTTTTCATGCGATAGTGCTTTAAATATTGCTATTCATGAGCAAAGAAAATAAATGTGAACTCGCCCTGAAATGTAAAATCTTTATCTTAAGCGTTGCGATCAGTTGTCTTTAGTGATCAGTTCGCACAATTTTTAGCGTTAGTGACAACGGACCACGTCTGGAAGATCAAAAGATAATCTAATCATCTGAATTTCAGTGTCGCCGTATTTAAATTCATCTTCTTACTTCATGTCGTGGAGAAAATCTTGGAATTCCTTGGGATAAACGTATATTGCAGTGTCATCGTAAGTGCAAGCACAACTCGCTTACTAATTTATAATTTTATCTGTTTTAATGATTTGTGTCACTACTTGTAATATTTAATTGTGATACGCACGGAAAATTTTATTGTTTTCAACACATTCATTGCGCTATGACCCACCGGTGGGTCGTGCTTACATTTTTTCAGCTGTAAAACGACTCATCGATGGGTCTTTTGCAAAATGTTTTACGATCTTTTTAAATAAATGGTTTTTATTTTACCGTCAATGTTTGGTATTTATAAAATTTTTAACAACTTTTGACTTTAAATTTGAGTTGGATACTGAACTTCAGTTTAACCCATTTCAGTCAATGACTTAAAGAATGATTTCATATCACTCAGTTGAATATCAATTTGCAACAGTTTGAATTTCTTATTTCTTGTAAAGAAGAATTATACTCGGAAACTTTTTCTATCACATAATGTCACTTTCACGAGATTGTCCTAATGCTCAATCTAATGTATGTAATTCGTTTGGAAAACATTTTTTTTGTAAATAATGTCACAAAATAGTCTCTGCATCCGCAAAGTTTTTGTGCATAAAAGTCGCGATAACTCGCTCAGTCATATTTTACAAGAAATCATAGACCTCTCTGGAGAAAGGGATATTAATCTTTTTCCTATTTATCATTTTGTTGTTAATAGTCTTAAAATTATTATATTACCTTTAGTCTAAGTATAGTATTATTAGTCTTACCATAGTATTATTATTCTTAATATAGTATCATTAGTCTTACTATAGTATTATGAATCTTAATAAAGTATTACTAGACTTCATAATTAATGAATTAGTATTTCAACCCCCAGTCATGAAGTGATGTTATGAGGGAAGTTGCTTTCTCAATCTCGCCCTCCAAGTCATTAATTGTGAACATTCTAAATTGAAGAGGGAGAATCTGGTCGACGGACTGAACACTCACTTCTGAACTACTGAACACTGACAGTCTAATAGCGGTATTGTTATGAAACTGCTGCCGTATTTTGAAATCAAAGTAATGTTGTTTTCAACACCGGCAGCTAGGAACATCAAGAGGAAAATCTTCTTTATGAGTCTCACCAATGCTTTCTAAAGATTCCAAAGCAACAGAAAATGGAAAATTCTGACTTCCACAGCATTTGATTTAAAAGACATTTGTTCAATTTTAATTTGGGTCAGATAAACTCTAGAAAAAGATAATAGGTCAGTATTTGGATTCGAGTCATTACAATCTCTATTAAACAAATTGTTTCAGAGTAAACTAGTTTAAATTATCTATCGACAGGCAATTGATAAGTTCTCATATAGGAGCGAAATTTACTTCACATCGGTTTTGTTTCTTACCACAACGCAACAGGTTTACTATTATGCACAAATGGGCTTAAAAATAGTGTACTACACTCGTTTGAATATTTTTAATGCGATATAAAGGGCTTTAAATATTTGTTGTATTAATTAATCTCATTACTTAATTTCATTTGTGAGCACGTGAAATTATTATTAATTTTTGAGTCAGTGACCGTAGTGTAAGTTGTACATGTCGATGGCAACCGTTTAATTTGTGCCACTTAAAAATGGCAGCTTACAAATTCCACATTTGAAAATTATTACATTAGAAGATAGGCGTTTACTCTGACGCTTCAAAGCTACAGTAGCCGTGCGACCTATGAATGTGATATTAATCCAACCCGATGAAACACTTAGATTTTCAACCGGCGCTAACTTCCAGCCTTCGATAATTTTATGGTAATTTTATTTATTTCCTCTTCCTGGAGCAAAATACTTTGTGCGAGCAGCTCATCTCCATATTCTGATTGATGATGCAATTTTTGATACAGCTAATGTATTTATTCAAATTTGGCTTATCCGAAAAAGTTGGTTTCCCAGCATTTTCTCTCAAAAGCAAGCTTTTGATTCATATTTTCTGTTTTGATAGATTTTTTATATTTGTCTGATGTTCCATCTGAATTTAAACAATGAAAATATGAAAAAACGGTGTCAATTTTCAGTTTTTTTATTGAAGGAAACATTGAAATTAGATTCACTTGGTATCCATGATCCCATATTTCTCGAACGATTTTGTACTTGTTTGGGCATGGAGGAAACAACTTTAAACTCATGAAAACTTCTGTCCACTCAATTGTGAATCTAAATTTTCCATTCGTTAAGGGTTTTTGGACGCAAATCTAACTCTGAAATATCTTTAAAAAACAATACTTTAGTTTTAATTCCAGAAATTCAGTCACCAGTTTTTCAATCTCATTGTACTGACGTTACTGCTAGTGCCAATGACTGCATTAAATAAATGTCAAGTACTGTAAGCGCATCCAATTGTGGCTTTTTTTCAAATTGACGATCCAATTGCTTGGCCAAAATTGAAATTTTGGGTAAATTCCCGTCGCCTGTAAATGAAAAATATCCAGTTTTCATCTTCAAACGCTGGGCACCGAGCAGAATTCAATTTTTATGGCGACCATAAAATTCTCATTGAAGCCTAAAATGCCCAGCAAATAGAAGCCTGGCACGGCCAGAGTGATACATCAGGACTGCCTACAGAAACATGTTCGTAAAATTTACGGGAGGAAAGAAGTCTAAATTCGGTTTCTTTTCCAAATGTGCTGGCTCAGAGTGCTCCGTCTTATCGAATGAGAACTTTAATTTCTAGATAAAGATATTTTAGTTCATTCTAACTTTGAATTGTTGTTTCCCTTTCACCATTGTTCGGAGTACATGAAATGATCATCGAATATCAACCTTCTGGCGAATAGATTGCCTGATACGGTCGTTTTTGTTAAGGCGAAATCAACAGAGATAGGGAAATTGTGTAATGAATTTCAGCTTCATTTAATTAAAAACGCGAACTTTCATTTCCGTTTTGAATGGACATTTCAACCAACTTATTGATAATTGAAGCCTTCATCAATAGCTCCAGTCACTTTCGCAGATGCTAGTTTCAGCCTCCACTCATAGCTTCGTTTCTCTTTGGAGTTTCAGCCACTATTGATAGTTTCTACTTTCGTTGCATACGTCAGAGAGTATGAAAAGCTATTTTTGCTATTTTGATGCTATTTTTGCCGTCGGATGATATCGCTTGTTCAGTCCAGCAGTCACCTCCAACGGGCAGTATCACTGCAGAAAGACTACCCTCATGGGTTTCTGTAACGTCACTGTCTTTGTTCACTGCTCTACTTTTCCATGATTGGGATGATTCCAATCCCTTTCCTTAGGTTGGGATGATGCCAAGCAGTATCATATATGCGAAAGAAACTGCTTCCAAATGTTAGAAATTCATTCCGATTTAGGACGAATTGTTAGTTATTACATTATTAGTTTGTTTAAGCCTCCCTATCCGCAACAACTGCGATCCAAAGAAAGGAAAAGGAGGGCACCAATTAATATGGAGTTTATGGAACACGGAATTTATGCATAAAAGGCATAGAAACAGTAAGTTGAGAAAGAAGTTCATGAAACAAGATCTAAGTTGAAGAAGAAAGTGGTAGGTGCTGAAAAACAGGACAGCAGTGAACTGAAAAAAGATGGTCCTTAAACATAACAAAAAACATTTATTTCAACAAAAAGAAGGCCCACCTAACTCTCAGCTCGGTCCCTGACATTCTCCTCTAGGGAGTACTAATTCCCATAGATAGAATAGTTGTTTCCCATTGAGGGGCTGATTTTGGACAACAACTGTACAATGTTGTTAAATGCTATGACAAATTCCCTTTTATACATATTACTTCACATCAGATATATACTTTTAAATTACGGAAGCCTTTTTTTAGATATTTATTCCAATGGATAGTTTGTTTAGCATTTCATTTCATTCTATTCAAAATGTTTTCACACTGCAGCTGCAACTCATTTGGAATGAGTGAAGCAGTCAAAATTTCAATTTATCCATTCATGGTTATAAAAATAGTTATACCCATAATCATGCCTACATTGTGTTTATTTCTGTTTATGTTTATCTTCTGTAAAAGGTCACTGTTCTAAAAGAGAACAGTGACCTTCCGATGCTGGGCTTTTTATTACTTTATTGATTTACCGGGGAATATTTTAGAAGTCTCGCAGATATCATTACCCGACATAAAGCTCTATCCTTCCTCCCTACTTTTATGGTCTCTTGCGCACATTTCTGTGGGAAGTTTCTTTTTGTTGAGATCCTGAGAACCAGATGCCGGGGCTCAATTAGAGACGCTCTGTGCAGCGCAGGCGGTGGTGGACCCTAACTGCTCTCATGCATCTTTTCTTATTACTGCATTTCTTCTGCAGTCATTCGCTCAAGCCTCGCAGAAAAGTTCCACTCGAAAATCATCAGTTTTATCATTCATGTGTATTTGGAAAATTCGTTTCGTTGAAATGTTGAAAAAGCTTCAAAAAGTTTCGAAAATCAGCAGTTGTATCAGTCACATCCGTTCGGAAATTTTGTTTAGTTGAAATATTGAAGTGTGAAGAATTCTGTTAGGGAACTTTTGATTGAAAAATTTAAATTGTTTGAGAGTTCTTAAGCTGATTTGCTATCAGTATGCTATTCTACTCACAGCTTGCCCATCCATTATTAAGCTTAACGTCCTTCTGAAAAAATTTTATATTGACACATTGAATGATTCCCTCTCAAAAAACGTCAATGAATATTGATCTCCTGTTACAGACAATCAGCGTTCAATTTTCCAACTGTACTGAGAAAATAGTGGGAATGTGAATTTCTTAAATTAAATTTTGTACATGTACAGTGCTCACACTTCACAAAAGATCTTTGTAAACACTTTTAATACTGCGTCACATTTATCTTACACTCTAAGACCTGCATACTGAGAACTCTTCCCTTCTTAGTGTAACTGCGTGAAGACGGACGATTCCGTGATTCAAATGTTCATGTTTTGATAGGTGGTTACGAGGAGAATCTTAGCTAAGGAAAGAGTTTACATTTTTTAACATGCTACGTACATGCTCTAGCTTTCTCGTCACTAAAATACGAGTATGTCGACTTTACATTTTTGATGTATTTTTACATTTGTCATATGTTATACAATACAGATTTGTCTCTTCTCCAGGTTGCGTAGGACGCAAAATTCTATCTATTTTTTACTTCTCGGTGTTCACATTTCGATAAAGAAAATCGCAACTTTAAGTAACCTCAAGTGTCAGATTTCCTCATCCTGGCACAACGCATTGCCTCGTGGGATGTATTTTACGTATTTTTCATTAAAATCCATGTACAATATAAATGATTATATGTTGTATTCCTATTCACTATGTCGTCTACGGCATACAATGCAATTGTATTCCTTTGTCCCCGTTCATTCGCATTAATGTATGTGCTCCTTGCTCATTTTCTGAATACCGTGCCAGTTTTCAAAATTAAGCTTTTAAAGTAAGTCTTCCTTTCAGAACTCAACTACAACATTTTATTTTTGACGCACACATTTATCTCGAAAAATCTATCAAATTTGAACTGCTCGTGAGTGCATTTAAAAATTCATTCGACCAAAGTTCTAAGTTTCAAAACCTAGGTTATAAAAAATTTCGGTATTTTTTAATTTTATGCTGTGTTTCAACAGCCGATCAAATAACTTCAACAATTTCTATTACATTTGATAGAATTAATTTGCGACTGAAAATACACATGCCATTTTGTTCGGATGAGAGCCGTGCGCTAGACACTTTCATTCATTCGTGGAAATCTGTACTTCCCACCTCGACAACGTACAATAGGGGATTTATTTTCCTTCAAAGTGTTACTCTTTATACTAGTCCCTAATTTTAATCCCTTGTAGCCCATACGCTATTGTCCGCAGCCTGCACTTTTCTATTTTTGCTCGCCATCTCGACTGCAACAGCCGGCGAACTAATAAAGACTATTGGCGCCTTTGTAACCGCCCCATAATAGATAACTTAGTGGATTTTTCGTCCTACTTCTTTTTTATCTGGGAGAATATCGGGCAAAATTCTCAAACTTGTGTCGTTTTTGGCCCCTGAAGTGCTTTCATATCGTGGGAATTTGGCGGGCTTGGTTAATTACAACATACGAAGTAATTTCTTTGTGGGGAAATGACAATGGCATGAATGGGCTCACGCTTGCTTTTATAATGCAGGAGGCGTCAACTCGGTGTTACCATATCCAGAATAGACTCCCAGAAAACTTGAAAGTTATAGAATAGCACCGCTGAGTACGTTCGTCGCGTGCGTTTTCATTTGATCTATCTGAAAACTTTCATCTTCACAATGTAAATTTGGAAGGCATTTGCATATTTATATTCATTACCTATAGTTCTTCAGCCTTGCTCAGAAATGAAATAACTTCTAACGTTGGTTGGAAAATAATATCTTAGTTAGACTTTGAAGCCTCGGAGATTACAGAGTTTTGTAACAATTATCAATTTTGCTTTTCTTGTGACAGTGATATTCTTCATACCCTTTAAAAATTACCATATAGTTATCATACAAATGCTACCCACCTAAAAAAATGAGAGCTTTACATGTTATTCATGCTTGTTTTACTTCATACCTGCCGAGAACTGCATGTACAAATTTGTTTACTCCGCACTCTAGTTGTACGAGTCTCTCAAAGTTCTTGATTACTTGTTCTGATGTCGGTTAATTGGTTCATCAGAGGTCACAATCTTCTCATAATAGTTTGAATTCGTCATTCACGATTCTATTTAACATTTGCTATCATTCTCAATTCAGCTTCAATTATTATGTTAACGCTGAAAGAGAACAACGATTCTTTACTGCGAAGAATACAACACTTCGAACCCATCTCTCAGGTAAGGCGAAGTGTGTTAGATAGGTTTGAGCTAAGCCCTTTGAATTATTAAAGCTGCATGCTGCTAGCTCCCAACTTGTTTCTGGGAAATCATAGGAACATTTCGAAATATCTGAAATGTGCATTATTCAAAGGCACGTTCTACAGAAACATTTCAAAGACAACCGTCGTCCAATCCCGGAGCGCGTCCTCGCCGCTCCTTTGAAGCAGGCATTTCCCAAAGCCTTCCGAAGTGACAGCCTCGACCTCCTTTGTGTCCCAACTGCTGTGGATGAAGGCTATGGTCTCTGGAAGGGCCGTAAGAGGATCTTGAGGCCGAAATTGATGGCAAACTGCCGCTTCATTTTCCTGACTTTTTGACCAAATTCAATATCAATGATTTTGAGTGTCCGACCTCCCTGGCTCTTCTGAACTTTCATAATTCGTCGTGGGTTTTTTGACTGCGATCAATGTCAGGAGCTTCACCATTGGAGTGGCCTTGTAAACTGTGAGGTTCACATGCTCTTACTTCTAAGTGGTTATTTTACTTCACTTTTACTTTGTTCAATCGTTGTTCAAGTTCATCAATTTTTGTTTCCGGATTATGTAGCTTAAGCTCTATCAATTGGATTGATTTAATTCATTCGTTATTTATCACCGCACGGAAGTGTTAGATGCAATTCATTAGTTCATTGGACTTTAAAAAAATAAAATGAGATTCTGTTGGTCTTCATGTAGCTGCTAATACTTTATTGAGGATTCAAATGCCATCTTTCGTAAATAATAACATAGTAGACCTCAGTCACTGTAAACGAAGTGCAAAATTAGATCTTTATCATTGGTGAGTGGATTTACATGAATACATAAGATCATTGCTTTGAAGCGTAGGAATTTGAGCCCACATTGGACCAAGTTACGGGAAATGACCGCTGAAGTGCTTCATTATAAACTAAATAAATTTTTTTGAGATACACTTTTCTGGACGTAAAAGTGAACGATTGTAACATACTAACGTGACAGCATTGAAATTCAATGTTCCCTGAACATAATACTTCGCTTCATGTTATAGTTGGCAGATATTGAATGATCCGATGCTTAACTTAGCTCATCAGCCTCGGGAATGTTTCTCGACGGAATCTTCGAACAAACCTAGAGTTGATCCTCTGTTATGTAGTATTTCAACAACAGGATCTAATAACTTCAACTGTTTTTCTTTTTTTTCGCAGACTTAGTTTGTGACTGAAGATACATATTGTAATTTCTCTGATGCGAGAATTGCACGCGACACTTTCATTCATTCATAGAGAATGAATTCACCTAACGATATACAGAAAAGAAGACAAGTTTTCCCTATCACCTGAACCTCTCATCACCTCCTGGCCGCTCTCGCATGGTCTGGTGCAGGGTATGGTTATAAACGCTTAACTGCTCGAGGTATCATGCATGCATATCGGATAGTTTCTAGAAAATTTATGATGTTGATGTTCCGTCATGATTATGTAAAAATAATGTTCGTGTGGCAAGCAGAATAAAATGTGTAGGGGAGGATAACAATCTTTATATATTTTTTTTTACTTGTTTTTGTTTATAGCTTCGAGTTGAGATCAATTCAATATATATATGTATGCATGGAAATTTTGAAAGTTCATCTAAATAACATCTATTTTCGGATTATGTAGTTTAAGCCCTGTTAATTGAGTTGAATTATGATTTCCTTTAGATCCTTTTCATCTCGTCATCCATTGTTTTTTAGCGGTATTTTAAGCAGTCAGAAAAAATAGACTCATTCCCGCTCCTTGGCATTCTCTAAGAAATGAGTTTGTAGGAAATTTGAAATTCATGTTTATGACACAAATCTATTACGAACCAGCTGACCTAATCAAATAATTATTCATGGTGCACTTACAAACTCATTGATGGATATTACATTGTTACGCCCTATAGACCGATAAGTTTATGTACAACTGCTCACAAGGCTATCACCAGATGCAGTTTCTACATTTTTAACAGATGTTAAAATTGTGCTATTAGCTGACTAGATACTGCAGTATATTGAACACCTGACCAGCGCGCCAACACCACTGACGATCCCCGAGTTTGAGTGCATTGTCTAAACTCAAAATTTAAATTTAATTAAAAGTTGTGCATTTGCATGAAAAGTAAAGAAATCATACCACTCCAACGTATACGGACCAAAATTAGTCCTCGAATTATTCATAACTTGAAACAAGCATCGCATTAGTTGAATAACTAGGATTAATTTTTTCTCGAATAAGTCGAGGATTGCGACTCAAGGAGAGGCTACGTTTTGTATTCCGTGTGCAACTTTTCACAACGAGGTCCAATGCGAAGACCCGGAAAAAGCTCATCTGTCCTGGTGAGGACTGCTAACTCTCTTCTTTCCTCCATCCGAGTAACACCTAAGCTCTTACTACCTGTAGTTCGAGTATGAAACACCCAAGTTCTTACTCTCTGCAGTTCTAGTATGAAACACCTAAGTCCTTATTACCCGTAGTTCGGGTATGAAACACCTGAGTTCTTACTCTCTGTAGTTCAAGCATGGAATTGGTGAGTTCTTTCAGTGAGCCTCGGGAGTATAATTTATAAGTTTCAACTCCCCGCAGTCTCGGTATTTGAGCTGATAAGTTCCCCCCGTGGGACTGCCAGAAGGGAAACACTGTAAATGCGCCAGCGTCGCCGACAGCTTAATTTCGAGATCGGAGGATCCCTAGCCAATCCTCCGACGGCTCAGAAGTTTGCTCGTGGTCCAAACTTTCGAGTTCAAAGTGCCTTGCTTTTGGGAACAAAATGTCAGAATTTTTGTCGCCTAGGGACAATGACGCCTAAAAAAATTCCTCCTTTTGCGATTTTTCCCACTATACGTGTAGAGTTTCCGTAGTAACATGTTTTCACTTGGGAAGTTCGCTTTCGTTGTAAAACAATTTTGAAATTTTTGAACGAAGTCATTTTAATTTTAGTGTGCTGAAAATTTCTGCACGTGTTGCCCTGTATTTTACTGAGGGTTGCAGTGAATTATAATTTACAAAATTGAAAGGAATGACTTCAGAATGAAGTATTTTATTGAGGCTTTTAGCCTCAGTTGTGCCCGTATGACTCTTAGTGGATGATGTCACACTCTTTCTCAGGGCGTGATGCCTAAAGTCAGACCCAAGGAGAGTGCACGTGACGTCATCGACTTGAGGAGATGACACCGGCTTTAGGACCGGTTTTTGCTGCACCTTCCTTTTGGGCGAACCGCCAAACTTATTCCTCGAATCGACGCTTAACATCCATGAGTGCTTTTGTTTTTACTTCTAATTTGGCTTTGTAATTGAAACGATTTACGTTTTTCAACGCATTCTTTATCTAGCCTCGTTCATGTTGATCATTTTTAATAAATTCTGTACTCAGCATTTATTTTTCACTTCGTTTTAGAAAAATTTTGTAAATGTTGCTACAAACGCTTTTCATTCATTACGTCAGCTGATGAACGTTAGTTTTCAGAAGACGATTACAAATCGGTTAACCATGACTTGGCATAGGATTTAGGCTGCCGAGATAACAAGCACAGGGCTCGTGTTTTCTCATCGTTTTGGTCTCCAAAAAAAGTTGCTCTCAACAGGTGGACATGTGCGTGGCTAAGTGGTTATACAGGCCCATATTTAGCAAGACTTTACGTCTCCGAACATGGGAATTGTAATCATATTAACAATTGAATTTTTGGCCATCACGTCAGTGGGACCTTTGGGTCCCACTATCTGTCTTTGCACAAGAACACAATTTCTGAATTCGAGTAAAAAACGGATATTAGTCAAACGCTTTTTCTGAATAGAGGTACAGTAGAATTCTTCTTAAGAAGTACACTTCTTTACGTAAAATTTAAATTTCCTTGACCCATTAGGTAGAAGTGGCCGGTAGCTAGTGATTGCTCTTATAAATAATTTCAAATTGCGTATTTGTGCACAATATTTTGGGACACGCAACTATTGTTCTTCCTATAAAATAAAAAGACTTGACGTGTACGGTAATATTTCATTAGTTCGTAGAGAACAAATTTATCTTGTGGATTGAAAGACGTACAGTGGGGCCCAAAACAAAGTCTGCCCAGCCAACTCTTTTCAAAAACTTGTAAATAGCTCTTTTTTTCAGGGTAACTGATCATAACAGCATACGATTCGGCGTCGATTCCTCTTTAAAATTGTTTGCTTGTATTCGATTTTCAATTCAGCCATACGGGTATTCACGTCAATTTATATAGAAAACACAAAATCGAGAAGGCGAAAAGAAACTCCGCTGTTCATAATTTAAAAGTCAACCAGCTAATATGTTTTGCTTTTAGACAGTGAGGTACATGCAATCCTGCCAACTGTTGCTCTATTTCATTTAACGTTATAATCAAGTGGTATTTACGACCTTCCCATGTAGCCCATAATGGGCTTATTGAACTCCACATTTCCTCAACCAAAAAATTGGCAGAAGACTGTAATGTGATTAGAAAACAGTTTGAATGAGTGGGCAAAAGCACCAGAAAACTAGCAGTGTCCGAGATAGCCCAAAATTTGGTCGTCATGCTTTTATTCTTACAAGGAAGACCGCCCTGTAAAGATCAGTAGCCTCAGAAACAGATTTTAGGCTGCTACTCGGATCTAAAACTGGTGTGACCTTGTTACGTTCTCGTGCTTGTGTGATTCGAATATATCATTTTATATTACAGCAAACTCAAATTCCACCGTTCAGCTATCATCGTAATGATTTTCCTCGTTGTTAGAATTTAGATCGCATTAATAAGTCATTTTCCGATGACGTCTTTTTCTGGTATTTTCTGATATTCGATAATTTTAAAGGATTAAATAAACAGGCTTCTAAATTTGTTATTTTATATAGAAATGATGACTTGAAATTTAACGATGACTTCTGGTTCAAATAGTTAACACAATTGTTATGGGTCCTCCCTTGTTCTGATGAAGGGAACTCCGTTGTCATAATTCGCGTATCATATTAATCACTGGAGCATGATCTTTCGAATCTTTTTATCGTCGTG
>JACJUY010003676.1:58071-70476 GCA_014220935.1 Platorchestia sp. MABIK | reverse complement strand
GTGGCAACTTGAGTCTGGCAACACGCATGTGGCAACTTGAGTCTGGCAACACGCATGTGGCAACTTGAGTCTGGCAACACGCATGTGGCAACTTGAGTCTGGCAACACGCATGTGGCAACTCGAGTCTGGCAACACGTATCAGGCAACACGTATCAGGCAACACGCGTCTGGCAACACAGTCTGTTGCCGTCTAGTTGTACTTCTGTTCTCATATTCCATTCAGTAGCGCAGTAATTCCTGTTCAGTATTTCAGGACTTCCTTCTGTAATTACCTTTCAGTAATTCAGCAGCTTTCATTCAGTTGTTCTGTTATTCCTTTCCAGCACTACACTTCCTATTCAGCAATTCGGTAATTCCTGTACAGCAAACTTAATCCGAGAGATCCCCACAATTACCATCTCGCTCTGGCCGGGCAAATTGTTTCTAATTTGCTAAACATTTAGTTGAATTATTTCGCTTAGATTGTGTGTGCGATAGTCTCTGACCGGGTAGTTTGTCTCTAATTTTAGTTAACTTAGATTAGATTATGTGCGATAGCGCGACAACTATGGGGACAACTTTGACAACTTTGCTCTGATGGACCAGAATATTGTACGAGTTTTTGTTTTGTATTGTTAGTTTTAAGGTTGCTGAGACCTGCATTATGGTGAAAATGCTGCGGCAACAATAATTAACTCTTCGAGAGTGACAATAAAAATGATAACAATTTTGCAGTAATATGATACTATAATAATGATGGCAATATGCAGTAATACGATATTATAATGGGTAATTTCGGTGGTAATAATCATGAAAATTGTGCACCAATAATAATGAGTACATATGCGCCAATAACAGTGACAATTGTGTAGCAATAATTCTGAATACATCTACGCAAATAACAATAACAATTCTGAAACAATAATAATGAGTACATCTGTTCCAATAACAATAGACAATAACAAGGAAGTTCTACAATAACGGGTACATCAGCAACAATAACACCCTTCAGATCGCAGGCATTTCGACTCTCCGTCCAAGTATACGACCGAACTACAGAAGCTGGCGGCCGATGCTGATCTAATCGAGCAGTACTCAATGACTGCAGATAGCGAGGCAAATCTTACCCTGAGTGCGGGGCACGTGAGTGCTGAACTCGCCGTTCTCATGTACATTAATGAACATGTATCCTGTGCATGGTCATGTAGAGCACGTATCATTCTAACGCAAACGCACGATGTCAGGATATACATGTCATACACACACGATGTCAGGATATACATGTCACACACACACGATGTCAGGATATACATGTCACACACACACGATGTCAGGATATACATGTCATCCACACACAATGTCAGGATATACATGTCATACACACACGATGTCAAGATATACATGTCATACACACACGATGTCAGGATATACATGTCATATACACACGATGTCAGGACATACATGTCATACACACACGATGTCAGGACATACATGTCATACACACACGATGTCAGGATATACATGTCATACACACACAATGTCAGGATATACATGTCATATACACACGATGTCAGGACATACATGTCATACACACACGATGTCAGGACATACATGTCATACACACACGATGTCAGGATATACTTGTCATACACACACAATGTCAGGATATACATGTCATCCACACACAATGTCAGGATATACATGTCATACACACACAATGTCAGGATATACATGTCATACACACACGATGTCAGGATATACATGTCATACACACACGATGTCAGGATATACATGTCATACACACACAATGTCAGGATATACATGTCATACACACACGATGTCAGGATATACATGTCACACACACACACGATGTCAGTATATACATGTCACACACACACGATGTCACATGAACACATACCTTCACATCCAGATACTGAACGAACGGGCACGGGAACACATATGGGACAGTGGTTCACGTACCCACAAATCAGCCAAGTTGCCCGAACGTCGGTCATGTTGCCTGAATGTCGTTCATGTTGCCTGAATGTCGTTCATGTTGCCCGAACGTCGGTCATGTTGCTTGAATGTCAGCCATGTTGCCCGAACGTCAGCCATGTTGCCCGAACGTCAGCCATGTTGCCCGAACGTCAGCCATGTTGCCCGAACGTCAGCCATGTTGCCCGAACGTCAGCCATGTTGCCCGAACGTCAGCTTTGTTGCCCGAAGAGGAGACGGGCACAACACCATGAGGAACATCGAGGAATAAATTCAATTAATCAATTATAGGCAACACTAATTGGGCTCACCAAACACTTTGGGGAAATATTAATGGCTTGTATTTCCTTAACGTTTTGACCGCAACGTGCGCCACCGGTGGCCACGGAGGGAATTTTCATAATGCGTCCCACAGACCAGTAGTCACAAATTTAATTTTTATAAATACTTAATTCAAGCTAAATGAAGGCACGATCCAGTTAAGGATTTGTATTTTCAAAATTTGCTCATTACAATTGACTTTCCCTCATTAAATTGTTTTCCTCTTTTGAAAATGAAGGGGACTACTCCTTTGCACCTTATTGAGTCTCCTATAACAAACTTATTGAGATTTGGCATTATTTGAATACCAAATTTGAGCTGAATATTGAACTTCAGTCCTACCAACTGCAGTCCAAGTGTTAAGTTAACTATTGACGGCTGAAGACTTTGGACATAATTCATCGTCATGCGTGAAGTAGGTCACAAACTCTCCGAGCCGAGTACAAACTACTGCTATTATTCTAGTCTGTATTATTGGCCTTCATTATAAGCCTTGATCTTTTGCCTTTATTATTAGCATTTATCATTAGTTTTTATAATTTGTCTTTTTATTATGCTCAATTATTAGCCGTTATTATTAGCCTTCATTAATAGTCTTTATTACTAGCCTTTATTATCAGTCTTTGATTTGAGAGGAATTAATTTGCTAAATGCGTAGACAGGATACAACTCCGATTTTCCCTCTCTTTGGAACGCCTTCGTTGCGGTCGTGGAGGCTTAAACTAACATCAATCTAATCTACAACTTCGATGCCCGCAATTTACATAGGGTTTGAAATGCTTGCAGAATTAATACAAATGCTTAAATAAAAAAAGAATTCCATCTTTAGCAAATCATGAGATAAATAAAAATGTTTGCAGATATTTATCGAATTTTAAACATGATCAGCTAAAAACGAATTCGCATAATTGGATCACTCATAATAAGCCATTATTCATAACTACAATAACTCTCGTGCTGCAAGCACGGTAAAATGGTTTACTGAAAGAAAATGAAGAAAAATAAAAACAGTCCATTTCCAATGAAGATGATTAGTTTTTTAAAATACAAAGAAATAAATAAACAAATAAATAAAGATTAATTTTTAAAATGGATGCAACGAGAGGAATTTTGCGTGAGAGAAAAAAGTTTGAGCGGATTGAAATGGAGCCTCACCACGGTAAAAGAAAAAAGGTAGGGTCAAACCAGTCTTTTCATCGTCGACTGTGTGAGTTTGCTGACGTCACGGCAACGAACCAATAGCAGCGCTCGTATTGCATCTGGCAACACTGCTACACGTAAATCCGTCATTACTACTGGCCGAACGACATGTCGTTGTGGTGACATCATCCAGTAAGTTCGAAATGAAGCTTGTCTAATGAGTTCGAAGTAAAGATAATGTGTATTTTTCCCCATAGAAATGACCCTACCTTGTTTGCTCTACCATGAGCCTCACCTTCACCTGCGAGTTTCACACACTAAAATAAGGCGTTCCGAACGCAGTTTTAAAAGCAATGACTTAGCAGGGAACCCGCACAGCAACGTTCGTGAGAACACGGTTGCCTCCGACGCCTGCTGCAGGGAAGACAAATGTGTTCGGAGTGACACTTTTAAAGTTGAGCAACTTTGCCAACTCTCTGCTTGTGTTATGTCGGTTTTGAACTGCCGTTTTATATTTTACTAGTGTACACGACTCGTCTAAAATGATGGGATTCGATATTTTCCTTGAATAAATCTTCCAGATGTGGATGACAAACAAACATATCCATCCTAACAGTACCCGTGATAAAACATATTCCTGTACTTGTGCACTGCAAAAATAGGACCACAGATACGGTCATTAAGCATCCTTATGAGCGTGACAGAGAAATGGCAGAAGCGGACTCCAAGCGAATAAACCATGGGTAGTATTTGGTATTATAGCAGGACCCATGACAATGGGTCCTGCCAATGTCATCGCTAAGCTAGGTGGACCCGTGCAAAAATTATGTCAACATTACTTAACCTATGCTAACTTAACCTATCCTAACCTTTCCTATCCTAACCTATCCTATCCTAACATATCCTAACCTAACCAAACCTATCCTGATAAAACGTCAAACCAAGACCGCCAGTGCTAATTTCTTCTTATCTAGTTTTGAGAGCGTGACACGAAACATGTAAATATGAAAATATGTAAATAAATATATAAACACACGACGGTCATTCTTAGTATTAGATATTTGACCTCCTTTCTATGTGTTATTAGATGGATTTTGACTTAATTTTCGACATTTTATTACATCATTTCAATAACCTCTCCCATGGCAACGTTCTGGTTACCGACAAACACATTCCCTTACACCGACAAACACATTTTACAAATGTTTTGTTCTTTACTGTTAAATATTTTATTCTATTATATAAATATTTTAATACTTTTTCATTTAATATTTTAATTATTTTTCAATAAATATTTTAATTCTTTTTCTGTAATAGTTTAATTCTTTTTCATTATATATGTCGATCCTGTTTCAGGAATTATTTCAATTCTTATTCTTTAAATAGTCAAATTTTTTTCATTCAATATTTTTATACTTTTTATTAAATATCTTTTAATTCTTAAATGGTATGAAAAAACATTCATGAAGATGACAAATAATTCATGAAATTATTTGTGCTCAAGGTTCTTAGAGCACATATTAAGTCTGACGGCTAATACATAAAATTAATTACGTATTCGTTTCAGAATGTAAACCATTATTATGTTGGGAACATTGTCCAGTAATAATATGATAAATAGTAATTGGCATGCGTTTGCGGTGTGGAGTGCTGCAAACTTATGAAAAATAATGAGAAAAATTAATCTTTACTTGACTTACCTCTTGTTTGACGTCTATGGTATGACTGGCGCTGCACTAAACCTGGGTTAATAATTTTTGTACGTTAAAATTCTCTAATTTTGAATTATCCCCGTAAAATTTTGTCATAATAAGCATTTCACATCTGACAACAACTCAGCAGGGCTGCCAGATGCTCGACGCTTAAATCTTCCTTTTGAATTATCTAGGCTCTGGATCAGAAAAACACCTCATTGGGTAGCCAAGGCGACAGAGCTTTTGCTGCTAGCTGTACCGCTACGACGTCGTAGAGTGTTTGAAAATTGCTCCCAGGTTCGATACAAAATTCTACGCAGTGTAAACATTTGTTCCGGTCGACCTTCAGTATCAAGCTCTGCGTTTCAATGTACACACTCGTTTCGTCAGGAGTTACCTGCCATAAATTTACACGCAAGTCTCACGCGCACTTTCCTTGTCACTTACAGGTATGCATGTTCACACTCTGCAATGGAAACTCCTTCACATACACATACACTTCCGCCTCGAATGTGAACCCTCGAGGATTTGTTCTCACACGCTGTGTCCACGACGCTCTTATCGAAAATTAGCTTTCCCGTCGTCAAACATATTTGCCACCTGATGGTCAAAACTTTAATGAAATTTAAAGAACTTTTGTAAAATTTAAAGAACTTTTATGAAGTTTAAAGTACTGTGGAAAATTTAAAGGGCTTTTGTGAGATTTAAAGAGCTTTTGTAAAATTTAAAGGCTTATGTGAAATTTAAGGAACTTTTGTGAAATTAAATTTTAAACTTCACCACCCCTCATTTTATGTGTTTCACAAAAAACTAGACGGCGATTTACTTGTGAAGTATAGGAGTGATTTCTACAACGTAAATTGCCCGTACTGTATCTAAAGAAAAATTTGATTCATATATGTGTGTTAAAATTTTTGAGAAAAGCTTTGATTTTGAGCTCGGTCAGACCAGTACTTTGTTCAAGGAATCAGAAATCGATGAGTTGACAAAATAAGCAGTAGCGCAGCCAAGGGCCATGCCCCCCCCATTTCGGGGGGGGCCATGCCCCCCCGAAATGTTGAGCTGGGAGCCAGTTTCAGTGGCCGTTTTAAGTAAAAGAATAAAAAGATTACTGATATTTAATGTCTGAAGTACCTGTTTTGAAATACGACCATCCTCTTTTTTTAATGGCTGGAGCTGTGGTATCTCCTACGTAGTATCTTGTTTCTTATGTGCTGAAAATAAATAAATCCCCGAGGCCGTCCTACAACTTTCGTAGTTCCTCATTACACTAAGATCCTGGCCGAAAAAATGTAGGCTACGTGAACACCGTGCGTATATCATGTATTATAAGAAAAATATTTTTTTGTATATTCTAACCATCATTGGAACTCCAATGCAGAAAACGGTTTGCGAACAAGCAGCGAGTGAACTTTTAGGGGATTATGCAACCCTGGATGTGTTTATCACATGCTTGAGCGTGTGAACATAGACGAGAAAGAAGCAATACGCATGTGAGTGTAGGGACGTACGTTCACTTCATCCAGCAGTAAATAAAACGAACAAAGCTGCTGCAGTTCCTCGTGCAACGCATTCCGATCAAATAGTGCGGCGCAGTTGTGCGGGCCACAGCATTGGATAGCTAGGATAATTGGATAACTAGTAAGCTAGGGTAGTTGGATAACTGCAGCCCTTGGGCAGGTAGGGTTGTTGGAGATCTAGGGTTTTTGGATAGCTACGGTTCTTGGATAGCTAGGGTTTTTGGATAGCTAGAGTAGTTGAATTTTTAGGGATATATGAGATCTAGGGTTTTTAATAGCTACGGCTCTTGGATAGCTAAGGTTCTTAGAGAGCTAGGGTTGTTGGATAGCTAGGGTTTTTGAATAGCTAGAGTTGTTGAATTTTCAGGGATATAGGAGATCTAGGGTTTTTAATAGCTACGGCTCTTGGATAGCTAAGGTTCTTAGAGAGCTAGGGTTGTTGGAGAGCTAGGGTAGTTGCTATTTTGTTTGAAGGAGATGCATTTGCATATCAGCTTTACTGAACTCAGCGATGAAGGTTTTTGATTCCAAAGAATTCATTTTATGAAAAGTAAATCTTATACAGATAAAAATTACTCTCAGTTTTCCCAGATATTCATGACTTGAATCAAGACACGTATTGGTTGAATGATCATGCCTAATTTTAATCCATTTAAGTCGAGGTTAGTGCAAAATTTTTCGCATAAATCGAGGATTGGCTGTAAATTTTTATTACATGTACTTTCGGGAAACAAAAAAAAAATTGGAATCTGTAAGCTGATTTTCGAATCAAACTGAACTGGTTTCGTAGGTATGAGAACTTGTGTTTATATTTTGTTACATACAGGGACAGAGCAAGTACACTTGCGCTAGAGTGGATAAACATAATTAAAAGATGTCTTCAACCACCTTTATTTGGTATGGATATGTACCTAAAGGAGGCGGAGGGTAAAATTAAAGAGTTTCATCAATCTTCTTCTGGGATGTACAATTGGAGAAGGGAAGAAATAAAGGGATCCATAGATCTGCATTTGACAAGGATCTTTATTTGACAAATTTAACAAGGATCTTTATTTGATAGAATTTGGCAAGGATCATTATTTGCAAGTTTGGTACGGATCTTTATTTGGTAAATTTGGCAAGGGTCGATCTTTCATTGTACATGGAGGAGGGGAGAAATAGAGGGGAGGCGTGCCCGAGCTCTGTTAGGTGACCTTACTCCGCTCGTTAAATGAATGAAGGGCTGGTCGTAAGCACAGCAGCTACCGTGGGCAAATTTTCCAGTGATGGTAGACCTCGCGTGAACATTCGATGTTCTTGATGGAACCTTTCAAAATACTAGTTTCTATCGGTGATGCGCTGTATATAATTTCTATGTTTTTGAGAGAGTTTGACGTATCGTTATCATATCAACCGAGAATAAAGACAACAGTTTACCCACTAAGTGACACATATGATCCAGTGAAAGGCTTGACTCCAGACCGACCATTAGAGGTGCATTCGCACGTTGTGATCTTGAGAACGATCGGACGATGCGAGGTTGACTCAAACTCTACGAGGGTAAAGGTACCTATTTAAATATTGTGCTGGACCATGAAACGCGTTCATTTCAAACTTGTGATTCGATAACTTCGACTAGAATTTTTAAGAAGGGAATAGGCCTACATGAAAGATTGCGAAACTACTCAGTCGTCAGCGGAAGTTCTCACGTTCAAGGAAGAAAGAGCAAGAGTCTAGATAAGAATGAAAGAAAAGAATTAAGACTGATTGTTTTCCAAAAATACTTGCAATACTGAAATGCACATCAAACCAATGCATTTAAGATATTTATTGACAAAATGGTCCTAAATTTATAAATGAACCATAAGATGGACAATGGCTATGTTCGGGTTTACACGAATATCCCGAATTAGTCCGGTTAGCACTGTGAAAAAAATGAAACGTTAATCCAAGTCGTCATAAAACCAAAGAAATGAAAACTACAGCACCATCATTAAGTTAATAAATTAATATACATAATTTGCGAGCAAAACTTGCTTTTCCCCTTCATTTTAATCTAATTTGTAATTTAGCGCTCCATTGATTACAGAGCGCACAATTAAATTATAATTTTATTTAACTTTAATGAAAAACTGTGTTATGTAGATTTAAATATGTATGTTAAATATATGCTGTATCTGGCGTATCATTTATTCCACATAAAATGTCACGTTGCAGTTTCCAACCATTTTTCGAAAAAACTACATTCATTGGCTAGCAAAGTAGTTCCTAACTATAATAATATCTGTTGAAAAAATTAAAGCATTTCATAATAGTTTCTGAAAAGTTAAAGATCGACAGACGATCGAATTGATTAGAGCCGCCCTACGGAGATGCAAGAAAAGAATAACCGTAGGCAAGGAATTAATTCTTCTGTCCCGCCACCCGACCGTGCGGCGTAACTTTCCGAATTAACGGACACTGAAGACATAGACTTACCTAACACCCATAGAGGGGTCAGGGAACGCTGTAATTTTAAGGCAGTATGAATGACAAGCGTAACGAAAGAAAGGAGGCTCACCTGAAGATCTTCGAAGATGATATTCAGGCGAATACGTCTCCAATTAAGCCGGCTATCAAGGACACTAAGTCCCGGATGCAGGGGTCGGTTGAGGCCAGAACCCGCATAACACCAGTTAGATGCACTTGCGGAGACGACCAGGTTGAAACTGAGGTGGCAACAGGCTGCGGCCACCTCCATAGTTTGCTCGAAACCGTGGCTGTGGCTTCGGACTCGAGCAAGAAGATGAAACGAACGATTTAGTTAAGTTCGCTGATATTAGCCGCCAAGGAAGTGAAGCACCCCCGCCATTGCTCCGCTTTGTCATAAATTGCCAGCGTAATTGCCTTTTAGGCTTGGTNCAGATTGAGGTTTCAATTCAACCACGATGTGCAACAAACATTTTCCAGCCCATTAATAAATAGAACAAAAGTTGAATCTACTAATAGAAATAAGAAACCCACTGATTGTTTCAAAAAATAACCATTTCTCGTTACAAAATGTAATTTGTTTATTCACATCTTTTGTTTGGTAGGCAAACGCGTATCTCAGTTTCTGGTCGTGTGTATTGCATTTTTTGATTCAGTGAGTCATACATGAGCATAACTCAAATTGTTCTACAAGAATTTATTTTCAATTTTTATTTATATAAATAACTCGTTCATCAAACGTTGTCAAACTGAAACGGCTAATGACTCATTTCACTTCTAAATACATTTTCCTAAAAAAATAAATAACTCGTTCATCAAACGTTGTCAAACTGGAACGGCTAATGACTCATTTCACTTCTAAATACATTTTCCCCTCAAACTGATTGCACAAGTTTTTCTCGGTACAAAAAAATGAGCAAAAATTCCTTTGCCCACATTTGGCCTAGTTTATACCTTTGACGACAAAATTTAAAAAAGGGTTTTAATTTTCAAACAAATAACTATTTTTAATATATTTAGGATATTTAAAATGATCGTAAAACCGTTTTGTCACTTGAAAGTTGCAGGACTCCATCCGTACTGGATTACTCCGGATGAGTCCGGGATTTCCCTTGTCAAATTTTATTCGTTTATCGTGATGACACTTCGATCAAAATTTTGTTAAAATATATTTTCAGAGACGTCGCTCTATGAGATATGTTGTGCAGCTTTGTTCCCTATGAAAGAAACTGATAAACCATCTGTTTAACACCTGTGCTTAGCGACTGATGAAGCACAAATACGTGCTTCGTAGAGACTTTGATTTCTTTACTACATAAAAAACTAGAATTAGAGTTGCTCAACAATGTCCGGCCTTGGCTGGAAAACCGCTTGCGGTTTTTTTTCTTGCATTATTAGAACAATAAATGTTATAGGACTACGTTTTAATGTTAAATATTTCTTGAGTAAACAATACTGTCAGTTGAAAGTCTACTTCTGCTATTGTGTGCCATTTTTTCGAGATTTCTTGTTTCTAGTATTTTTATGTATTGTGAAAATTTTCCTATATTTTGGCTTGCTCTGGCGCCTTTAAAGTATTGTAATATATGATTAAAGGTTCTGATGGCATGAGAGAAAAAATATTTAACAAAATTTCTTTTTGGACATATTGTTTAAAGGCCTGTGATTATGATACAGTAAGTTCATATTATTTGATGTAAATAAGCATTTAATAATTTAATTGTTTAAGAACAGGAGGAATAATTATCTATTGTCTTTCATAAACAATAAATGGAATAAGCCATTTCCTGTTACATGTGTTAGCTAGTTTTCAAAAACTGATGTGTTAATCATCAATATGTTACAGATATTCTAAATTTAATGCCATATTTATGTACTCATTGGTATATATATTTATTTACTTATTTTTATTATATAACTTTAGGGATTTGTTGATTAGAGCCTTTTAAAGTTGATTCAGAAATTACCTAAGCTTGAAATTTAATGTGATTATCTGCTTGGACAAGTATTTAGTTACATATATGCAGTTGATATTTTTTTCATTTAAAAATCATGTATCTATTTATAAAAATGTTAGATAGTAAATGATTTGTTGTTTTGTTGTCTATGTTGTAAATATTTTATGTTTCATGTGAGTTAAGTATTTGACTAATGTGTGTTATATTGTGAACAGAAAAATATCTGTGAGTGGCATTTGAGGAAGTGTAGAGTTTTCTTGTGAAATTTTTCTGTTAGTTTAAGCTATTGCCAGATACTGTAGAAAAATATCAGCTCAAGATAGGTCTTAAAGAATTTTATCTTTTGTATCTTTTTTGGTCAATTTGTATTTCATTTGATTGCCTTCTGATATGATTGCCTTCTTTTTTTAATTTTTCTAATTTAATGCCTTCTTTGCTACTTCTTCTTTTATCATTTCTTTAATTTTTTTCCAACTTGCAGTTGCCATGCACAGAGTATCCATTGTGAGAACATACTTCATACGTTGTGCATAGATTCGACTTTTCTTTTAGGAAATTTTTAATAGTTTTATCTCTTGAATCCCTAAGACCATGTTTGGAATGTAAACAATGCATTAAATTAACTACATATCTATTATGAGCTTGTGCTATTTAATGCTTGTTTTTTCATTTAGGTAGAACATAAAATAGCTCACAGTAAGATTAGAAATGGATGCTAATATAAGGTGGATGAAGCGTAGAATATGGTATTTAAAGTAATGCAAAAATGTGACTCACCTGATCCAGAGAGAACTGAAAAATATGATTTTTACCTGGTAAGAGTACATGGCTGATCTGAGCAAAGGAGTTTAGAATGAAAATTGAAGTTTAAAGGTAGAGTTATTGTGAGAAGTGAGCTAAAATAAAAGTAGCTGGAAAGAGTAAGAAATAAGTGAGAGGTAATGAAAATGGTTTATTAGAGAGTTTGATTAGAACAAATGAGTAGAAAGGTATGTATAAAAACAACATAAATTTCAAACACTGCTTGAAAGAGGAGAATTGAAGAGAATGAATGGTAAAGTACATGATATATGTATAAAATTTAACAAAAGAGAGTGAAGGGAATGAAATGTAAGGACAAAGTGAAGGTTAAAATGTACCAGTTTGTCAAAATCTAAAGGCAAAAAATCCAGATGATATAAAAAACCAGCATAGGCATAAAAGGAAAAAAACTGAGGTGCTAAACTGTGAATGCCAATTGCAAGAGCAGTTGAGGACTATATTAAGAAGACTTACTGGAACTAGTAGGACCCGTGGAAATTCCACGGACAATCCCACAGTTAGGTGGACCCGGTCATCATTGGCTTACC
>JACJUY010003676.1:27790-40245 GCA_014220935.1 Platorchestia sp. MABIK | reverse complement strand
AAAAAAATTTCAACTGGCTGCGCCGCTGAGGTCGCGATATCTCGTGCTATATTTTCTATACACTCTGAACTTGCCACTAGGTAGGTATCTCGTGCTCGAGGTTTGTAACCAATTTAATTTAGTACAGAATTAGTTTAGCTTTGTTTAGAAATTGAAAAATGGTTCATACTTAGTTTAGCTGTGTATCACTTTTTAATTTTAGATATTTCAGTATAAAAATTGTTGATACTGTTAAGTTTTTGTGAAAAACAGACTTGGCTGTGACCTACAAACATTGTCTTTACGGACAGACTTGCCATTAGTTACAAACATTCTTTTACTGACTGACGTAACCGATAGTTACACACATTATTCTTTACAAACAGACATAACCATAAATTGCAAACCTTATTCCTTTAGGGGGTCTTAAAATTTGCCTAAAAATTACCTTAGATGACGAAATACACGTGTTTTAAAGTTGAATATTCTAACTCTTATTCAGAAATTGAAAACAATGTACAGTTAATGGGGGAAAAAAAACAGACCTCACCTTCAGCTACCAAAACTATTCATTTTCGAGCGGCCAGAAATGACTTTAATTATAGACAAAAATTGCTACTTTAAGGGGTCAAAAATGAGCAAAGAGACTTAACCTTTAATTACCAATCAAAACTATTCCTATAAGGTCAGGAATTAAAAACAATGGACGTTCAGTTAATGGAAGAAAAAGACCGACCTAGCTTTTAATTACAAACCAAAAGCTACCGCTTTAAGGAGACAAAAATGAGCAAGCAGACCCAACTTTTGGTTACCAACAAAAAAATAGCTGTATTCCCAAAAACGGTTTTTGAAACCAAGGAGCCAGAAACGAGCAGCGACGACCAAGAACGAATGACCAAAAAACACGACCTAACCTTTAATTACAAGCAAAACTATTGCTTTACGGGGCCAAAAATGAGGAAGATGACAAAGAGGTGTGATGTGTGTGTGCAGGCGGTGATGTACCCAGCCGGACCCCCGCCGGTGCCGGGCCTGAACTGCCCGTCCTTTGGTCTGTACCCCGCTCCCGTGCTGGACCTCTCCAACGCCACCCCTCTCAACACCATCCAGCACGGCATCCTGGACCCCCCTCACTTGCGCATGGCCCAGCTGGACCCCTCGGGGGCGCGCCCCTCCGACCCCCTCGACCGCAAGGTGGGGGTCTGCAGCTCCGGCAGCTGGGAGGAGCGGCAGCGGCAGCACCTCAACGCCGTCACCGACGGCATCGACCCCTTCTGCACCATCAAAGATGTGAGATGTGTGGTGTGGTGAGATGGGATGTGTGGTGATAGAGGTGTGATGTGCAGCTTGTGCTGTGGGTGTGATGTGTGTTGTGTGCATGGCACGGCGTAATTAAATTCATTCCTTAGGTATTAGTTGATGGTGCTGATGGCTCTCATGCTGCACGAATTGTGAGCATGGGTGCTCTTTTAAGACTATCGAGTGTCATTTTAAGATTCAGTGGCGTCTTGTATTCTTTCTTGAGATATATTAACCTCGATGAAGGTTTTATTTCTGAGACTCAAATTAGTAAGCCTAATCTTGTAGCAACGTGTCATGGTTCATAAGGCACATGTTCAGAATGGCTTTCATTTTCTTGGCTGTTGAAAGAAACTCAAACATAACATTTATGTGTGTCTCTTCCTAGGTTCTTGCCCGTAGATGGTATGTGGGTAACTAATAATAATGATAATAATAATTAACTAATATTGGAAAATAGTGATAATAATGAAATGAAGCGGTTAGCTTCTCCTCACTAGGGGCACAGGATAGACAACAGGTTAGGTTAGTCAATTCTGTCGATCTTATACGATGGGGACTGGCGCCCCCTGGGGAGAGACTGTTTTGTCATCTCCCTATAGGACGGCCTTTAGGACTTCAATATTTCGCGCCCACTTCGGTTCTTCAAGTTTTCATACCTTCTTCTCCATTTCTTCTTTGTCATTTCTTCCTCTTTCGAAACTTGCTACTTCAATGCGCAGGGTATCATGTGATCCAGTCCATGGTAAATGGTCACTCCTCTTTGCCTTCTTGGAAAAAAAAAGTGTTTCAGCATTTCATGTTTGAACTGTATTGGAAATAAACTTTTTTTTTTGAGACCGCATTTGTTGGGGCGAGAGACACTTGAACTAACCTATATAAATAATTGGCTCGCTGGTCCCTTGGTAACTGAAACAATAATAGGCTCGCTGGTCCCTTGGTAACTGAAACAATAGTAGGCTCGCTAGTCCCTTGTTAACTGAATCAATAATAGGTTCACTAGTCCCTTGTTACCTTAAATCATAATAGGCTCACTAGTCCCTTGTTAACTGAATCAATAATAGGTTCACTAGTCCCTTGTTACCTTAAATAATAATAGGCTCACTAGTCCCTTGTTAACTGAATCAATAATAGGTTCACTAGTCCCTTGTTACCTTAAATGATAATAAGCTCACTAGTCCCTTGTTAACTGAATCAATAATAGGTTCACTAGTCCCTTGTTACCTTAAATGATAATAAGCTCACCAGTCGTTTGTTAACTAAAATACTGTAATTATAGGCTCACCAGCCCCTTGCTAATTGATGACGTTTGGTTGCAGATGCCAGAGGAACACCGCCTTAAGCAGGAGCTGAGCTTCGTGATGCACGGCATCAGCGAGAAACTCAACATCCAAGACGACGCTGCCTCGCCGCAGTGTTCTGTCTAGCCCAGCGGTTCTTAACCTTTTTACTCCCACGCCCCCTCGAGAATTGTCAGGGGAAATTGTGTGCAGATGGACTGATAAATAGGAGCTCATAACAAGGAATATTGTAAATAGGTCCTCAAACATTTTCAACAGTGAAAGTTCACTCTTTTGTCGAAAACATTACTGGGAAAATCAGGTTTTACTGCGGAGGATCGCGCCCCCCAGGTTAAGAACCACTGGTCTAGCCCATCTTGCCTGTCGCGCTCGACAGTAGTCCATCACCAAGCTTGCGATGATTATTCCAATGCTACGGAATTTTTTATTCCTAATGAATGTGTAGTGTTTGCAGTAATGTTCAGTGACAGTATTTCTCCGTTTCCTGTGCGTCTGCTTGTATTATAGCTACAATCGCCTGTAGGGACTATATCTTCATACCGAAACATGCACACAAACTTTCACGTGTTAGGTTTCTGTGTTGAAATAATTTCCATGAGAAATAGCAGCCATCAGTAATGTTAACTACGTGTTGTTGCTACAACTCTAAATGATAGCTACATCCTCGTATCGTAGCTACAGCTGTGAATGATCGCTACATCCTCGTATCATAGCTACAGCTCTGAATGATAGCTACATCTTCGTATCATAGCTACAGCTCTGAATGATCGCTACATCCTTGTATCGTAGCTACAGCTCTGAGTGATCGCTACATCCTCGTATCGTAGCTACAGCTGTGAATGATAGCTACATCCTTGTATCGTAGCTACAGCTCTGAGTGATCGCTAAATCCTTGCATTGCAGCTACAGCTCGAAGTAATAGCTGCGTCCTCGTACCATAGCCACTGCGCTGGACGATGCCCACGTCCTCGAATCGTAGACACAAATCCAGTCTGGATGCGAGTGTATTGTTCACGTTGAAATCTCTGTTTTTGAACACCTCTGTTGTGGTTAGGGTGGCTTAATCTAACTTATCTAATCTAATCACATCAAGTTTGTTGAGTGATCACACAGCCCCTATGCTGTAGAGGAATGGTACCATGATTTCCTATGTACAACGTTACGTCATTTGTCTGCACGAAGCCTGGCAGCTGGTAAGGTTGGAAAATAGAATACGTATTATTCGTCAATACGTGCGGCCTAGCTTTGTTCTAGGTTCAACGCTCACTGATCTGTTTGACTTCGTCGAGTTCCTGTTTCAGCTGTTTCAGTAGGAAAGGCTGGTGCCCTAATGGAAATAAACTAAGCAACTTGTCTAGCGAGGAATCCACAATAGCAGAGTGCTGGTGACTCCTGTGGAAGTGAGTGGTTAACAATTGATGTCACGGTATGTTCAAGCTCGGTAAACCTGTTTTTGTCTCAGGCTGCAGACTGAGCGAGGCTCATTTAGCGTTGACTCGTCCACCTGGCTATGTCATGGTAAATTTATTTGATAGTCTCGTTAGCTATGTTTTCAATTTGGCCTCTAGAAGGCAGATCTCGCAGCTTGGATTGTTGACCATTTCATGTTGGTAAGCGTTCTGATGATTTTTTTATATTGTTCTTTTCTGGCCCTGACATGGCTACTGATATTATTTTAGGTGGGAAATGGGCTGCTACCCCTTACCTAGATGTTCATTCTATCCTGTTGTTATTCTGGCAAATGCTCTGATGAGTAGCGTGAGCACACTCTCTCTTTAAGGCGGTATTCCCTCCAGTTTGAGATGATGCGGGGGTGAAGGAAGCGATTCTTAAGCATCCACGAGTTGAGGGTCCAGTGTGTAGGTAGAACTGAGCTCACATTACATTCTTTCACATTTCATTCTTTTGGCCTCGGACCTAGAGCTTCTAACGAGTGGTTTTTTCTTCCCTTCCTTCCTTTCTGGCTTTTATTGTGGTTATTGATGTAGTTTTGAATTTCCTATTTCCATTCTTACTGATATTTTATCGCTACAATTGATACTACTCCTCCATACTCCTGTTTGCTGGTGTGTAAATTTTATTTCTCGACTTATACTACTTCGTGAGCACTGAAACCTTCGTGTGATGCGTCGCGGTATTTTGGAGATTGAGCGACGGACACCGTCGTTGTAGGTTTGATGGTGTTCAGGGGTTGAACCAGCAGCGTTCCTGTTCAAACTAAAGAACCATAAGTGAGGGCAATGTTTGTTTGTTACGAGTAGGCTGGGAACGCTCTGAGTCATAGATCGTAGGGCATGAGATGTTGGAAAGGGGATTGCGGCTGCGCACAGTATCGAGTGTCTAGTGTGTGTGTGAATCGGCACTTTTTTGGTGCAGTTGTAGTCTCAGTCTGGTAGGAAAGCATTGATCGCTGGACAAGATATGATGAGACTGAGGCTGGGTACCGTTCTGAGTGTATAGTGTGTGTGTGTATTGGGGTATTGTTGAAGCAGTAGTGGCCGCGCACCTCACTGTTAGATGTAAGAATGGGAAGGAGAGGAGACATTGACATAGGTACACCAGGAAATACTGCGAGGTGTGGGTCCAACAAAAGGCCGTGACGTCACTCGTATCCGTGCTTTAATGTTGATTTAATCAACATCCCTCAACATTATTATAATTGTGCCATGATGCGTGTCAGGGCGTCTGTTGTGACTGTTCCCTGGAAGGTGAGGCGTGCCTGCGCAGGGCTAGGCACAAACCCATCCTAAAAACAACTTGAAAAGAGCCCGAAATTCCACGTTCTAGGTGTGTGTGTGTGTACGGCAAGGTTGGGGTAAAGAAATACTTGGAACATATTAAAGGATGCCACATTTCTGGCGTGTCTACAAGGTTTAGGTAGAAAATATTTTAAAATTCCACATTTCAGGTATGCCTGCGACAGGATTGGTGTAGAACCCCTCGCGGAAATACTTTGAAGAAATGCGAAATGCGTTTTGTTTTTCTCGCATTTTAAGACATTTTTTTCGTTTGGGTACAATTTTAATTAATTGATTATACTGTCGACGGCCACCTCTTGTTGAGCAATATATTGTGTAGTTTATTAGTTTAAACATGAGGAATACCTACTTCCCCAGTTTGTAGAATGACCGTTATCATCTGACTAAATCTGGCTCGACGTCGCATGAAGGCCTGCAGCTGTACTCCTTCCTGCCAATATGAAGGATGCGACAGAGGCACGTGTGTTGCTATTTCATACCTTTAATTTTAAACTTCTCATTTTGGAGTTCAACTTGAATCGATAATTGGAATGAGTCGATCACTGTTTGCGCTATTTCATATCTTTAAAATCGGCTATTTTTAATTTGAAACTTCTCATTTTGGAGTTCAACTTGAACCGACAGTTGAAATGAGTCGATCATTGTTTGTTGTATTCCATTCGGAAAAGTTTGCTCTGCTGTGTGTGTGTGTGAGAGAAAGTGCGCATTGACCATTAACATGGCTGATCAATGTTGGGTTCAGATTATGGAGAACCTCTTTCTTTTAATTTAGTGTTTGTGTCTCTACTGGGGCACCGTCGAAGTGCACACTGCTCGTATTACTGAGCAGTGCCGACGTCGAATATTTTTAAACGTTATCCAACAAGAGAAGATTTTTTGCCTTCCGTGTTTCCTGTTTTAGTACAATTTCGTCTCGAGCGGCCAGGATCTGAAACTGGGCGCAGAGTTGGTCTTTTGGAGGGTGGTGGGTGCCTGCTGTTCTGTAGCCTGGAGACCGCACTCGTTACTCTTCAACTTACACTAAATTCAGAAGAACAACTGAAGTACGGCCTTCAACTGAATTGTTGAGGTGCAGCCTTCAACTTCAACTGAATTGTTGAAATGCGTTCTTCAACTTCAATTGAACATCTGAAAGGTTGCCTTCAACCCTTCAATCGGAAGGGTTGCCTTGTTGAAGTGCGTCCTTCAACTTCAAATGAAGTTTGGCCTTCAACTTCACCGTACAGTTAGTGAGGCTGCCGTGCATGTCAAGTTGATGGTCATCAAATGAGCTGAGTCGAGTGTAGCTGAAGGTGGCGAGAAATAATTCCGCTCCTTCTTCTTGACTGTGTAACTTGTGTTCATTGCTGTTTTAGCGGGCGTCTACTCTTTCTTAGTTTAATTTTTAATCTCTTCTATGGCCAAATGGACATTTTTCCGAGTAGTATGTGTTCAATCATAGGGCTCATAACTGCTCATCCCACGCACCTCCTCATTGACTCCTACCATGTTGACTGCGATGGGTTAAACTGAAGTTCAAATTTCAACTCAAATTTAAAATTACAAGTTGTTAACAATTTTATAAATACCAAACATTAACTGGGTTCATTAAATACCATTAATTTTAAAAGATTACTATTAATATTATTTTCAAACGACCCACCGATGGATCGTTTTGCTGCAGAAAGAACTTATGCACGACCCACCGATGGATCGTATCGCAAGCAACGTGTCAACACTCGGAGTTCTGACCTTGCAATGCACAGTAGGACTGAGCCTCGATCAGGGAGGCTTGAACTAACTAATAATCTAATCTAACTGAGCCTCGCTAACACGTGAGGCTAAACTTTGCTGACCAGCTCTATGCAAAGTCCTTGGACGCTATTGTTTCTGGAGAGCGTCAAGCAATTTTGCTCCATAAAAGGCCTTTGAGTTTTGAAACTGAGGGCCTCTCGCTGACATTTGTAGATTTGCTACTTGTACTTTTTGCACTGTACGTTGTTTGGTTCTAATACAACTTTCGGTTTGTTTCGGGAAGGGGAGAAATGAGGCCTTTGTTTCAAAGGGGATGTTCTCATCTGCAGTAAGTTGAATGAGTCACTCCATTGGTAACGAATTTGCATCTCGTGCAGAAATATGAATGTTGCTCGAGAATTTGCTTGATGATAAATAGGGTATTTGCTTTGATTGTACGCCACCTGATCCGGAGCTAGGCGCATCTGTGCCCGGCACACCTGTTTCGGACACACCAGTTTTGACTGCAGTTAGTTCTCTTGCTGCATTTGACCTTCACATGAGTGTGTGCGCGTGTGTGTTTGGTGCACGAGGTGTATTTTTGCCAAACTTACTGCGGTTGAACGGTTACCTGACGGTACATGCGTCCCGGCACAGCTATGACCCAGCACTGCGTCCCGGCACAGCTATGACCCAGCACTGCGTCCCGGCACAGCTATGACCCAGCACTGCGTCCCGGCACAGCTATGACCCAGCACAACGTCTCTGTACAACGATGACCCAGCACAGCGTCCCGGCACAACGGTGACCTGACATCACATGCGTCCCGGCACAGCTATGACCCAGCACAGCGTCCTGGCACAGCTATGACCCAGCACAGCGTCCTGGCACAGCTATGACCCAGCACAGCGTCCTGGCACAGCTATGACCCAGCACAGCGTCCCGGCACAACGATGACCAGACAGCACATGCGTCCCGGCACAGCTATGCGTGTCTCATCTCCTGGGAAACCTCGTCAAATCATGGAAGATTCTCTGGAGGCTTTTTAATCTCATTAAGAAAAGCTCAACTTTAAAAGTAATGAAAGTGCAATAGAAACTTGGTAGAAGGTTTTGCAGGTTGCAGGGATTTGTTTTGTCGAGCTCCCGGCTTGATAACATGTAATTAATATTAATTTTGACAGGTCGAGGTCGATTTTAACAGGTCGACGGAGGATTGAAGAGCTTTTATTGGATCTTTTCCAGATAAGCCTCGCCACTTGTAACTTTCGAAATAATGCACCCATCGACTTCAAATTACTCTCAAATGAATTGTTAAGAAAAAAAAATCTTTTGTATGAGAGTAATTTGAAGCCGATAGGTGCCTTATTTAGAAAGTTACAAGTGGTTGAACTTACGTGTTGCATTAGTGGCGGGGCTTGTGTGGAAAAGATCTCTTTTATTTATGTTGAGCATAAATCCCTGCTTTGCTGACATTTTCGTCGGCTCGTCTCTGTGGTTTATAAAGCGTTGGTGTCACTGGTTGTCCTTCCTTCTTATTATTCTGAATAACTTGTATGCAGTAGCTGCTAGCGCCCCCTAAGCCGTGCTTCTACATTGCCCGTAGACACGAGCACCGGGTTTTACTGTACATATTAAGCGAGAAATTTGTCTATTATGATTATTATAATTATTATTATTACAAACTTCTGGTTTCATGGTGAACGATTGTACCTAGTTTATTGCTAAGAAGTGATAGTGTAGGAGACGATCATATTGGTCACCGCGCCCCCGGATCTCGCGAGCTGCTGTGCTTCTCTTGCATTCACCGGCTCCTGAGCGAGGGAGGAGAGACGGGCAGTGCTCAGGTACTCAGGAATGGCAAAATGGGCTTTCTTCTCTCGCGACGAAATCATGTTGGTCTTTTTTTACCGCCAAAATCCCCAAGCTGGATCGTTTTTTCTCGCCAAAATCCCCAAGCTGGATCGTTTTTTCTCGCCAAAATCCCCAAGCTGGATCGTTTTTCTCGCCAAAATCCCCAAGCTGGCGCGTTTTTTTTCTCGTCAATGTCATCAAGCTGGTCGTTTTTTCTTGCTAAAATTTACAAGCGAGTGTTATTTTCTCGCCCATATTATCCAGGTCGGTCATTTTTTCTCGCCAAAATCAAGTTGGAAGGTTTTTTCATATTAACTTTGACCAAAAAGAGCAGCTCTGCAGAACTGCCAAATGTTGTTTGTGGACAAATTTTCTTGAATAAACATGCGAGCTTGAGGACTTTGCTAGAAAAAATGTGGTCAAGCAATCATGTTCCCTAGTCTGGTCCAGAGCAACGCTTGTTTCCATCTGCAAAAAAAGCTGTACTCATGATTTTTGATGAAAGTCTTCGTTCTGTAAAATTTCATAAGCGTTCATGTACGTATCCGGCCAGACTGGGCTTGATAATCAAAGATATTTTAATTTGTGTTGTAGCCCAGCTGCTGCCCCTCTCTTCCTCTCTCTTTTGGCCCTACGACTGCAGCGCCAGTTGTTCCGTCAATTGTTGACCCTTTGAAGCGGGTTTCAAATTATATCGTAACAAGGTTCTTTGTTGGTTAATTTGAAAAAAATACGAATACACAATAACTAACCTAATTTATCGTCATTTCATATTATGCTTCGCAAATATATGTTTTAGCAAATGAGTGACAACTCTATTCACCTGCACTGCTTTGCGACTAAGCCATTACATTCATACTAAGCCATTAAATTTTACATTCACGGCAAGAGTGTTAGACTCGTTTCGTTAGATAAAGCTATCCTGCTGCAAGTCCTGTTGAAAATACCGTGGCAGGGTGGTTAAGAGCTCATCCCTTTCACCGGAAACGTCGCCGGTTCGATTCCCGGCAATGCCAACCCGGTGATTCTCCCCAATAGGAGGGGGAGCATTCAGCCATAATTCTCCATTCCACCCACGCGTCAGAAATGAGCATCGGCTTGACCAAGGGTTACCGTCATTGCAAACTGGAGTTGATTGTAATGCCCCTGTCACACAGACCAAATGGTAACGTTTCGTCATAATAATCAACCGTCCGCTGTACCACTCGGTCTGTCAAGTGCTGCAAAACCGTAAAATTCCAGCTTTAGGTTGGGACCAGTTTGGTCATACCATGATTTCAAAACCTCATATGGTATGAGCAAACTGGTCCCAACCTAAGGCTGAAGTCTGAAAAAATAATAGAGGTTGTTTCTAGGGACCCGAGCTGCGAAGGTTTGAGGTCATCTAATGTAACACAAGAGTGGGTTTGTTGTTCAAAGGGAAATGAAAGCCGATATTCGGTACAACAACAGCCTTGTTTTTATCATTAAAGTTTTATAAAAAGCATGAAATGAATATGTAGGAATAGGTTTGCGTGCGTGCTGCACGGGCATTCTCATTCCCCCAATGTCGATTTGCAGTTAGCACTTAGACATCTAATGGTCGCCTCAGCATTAAATTTCATCCGAAAATTTGAGGGACGAACACCTAAAAATATTTTATACAAATAAATTACGTACTTAAATGAGAGCGTTTGGATGCGTGTGCGTATTCGTTCTCGTGTGAATATAGTCGAGAGTGGGCACTGTGCACTCAGATAGTCGAGAGTGGGCACTGTGCACTGAGATGAACATTGAGCAACACTCAAAGCAATAGCGCGTGGGGGTAGGCAAACAAGTTGTCCGTAACATCGGTCATCACCGACGCGCCAAATTTCGATCACCTGCGCGAACTTGAACACAATGTTTCTCCGTAGAAACGGGGTAAAAAAGGGTTATGTTGTATGAACTCTAACTTCTCACCTATTGCACCTGAAAAGCTGAATTTAGTCTCAAATTGAAGCTAATGCTTTTCTCTAACTTTTTAACGACTTGCAAAATTTTTTGATGCCTATAGGGGGGTGAAAGCGGAGATAACACCCAGGTGTAAGCACCCCCTACCCAGGTGTGAGCACATACCCAAAGGGGTAAGCACCCCTTCACCCAGGAGTGAGCGCAACCCCCCAGGGATGAGTGCACTTCCAAAGATGAGCAAATCCCTAGGGGTAAGCACACACCCCCAGGGATGAGCGCATCTTGCACTCCTGACCCACTGGCACAACAGCTGACGTGTGCTGGCAGCTGCGCTCCTCTGCTGAACTGGACGTATGAAGACCACCTCAATGTTCATCCAGACACACTTAACGTGCCGTGCGTCTAGACTCGCTGAATGTGTTGTGTGCCCTGACCCACTGTACACATTCACAAGCACTGTCATTTTTGTTCCATTCATCTCTCCATGAATCGTCGTCCAGTGACTTTGAGCAGAGAGGGTAGAACCAGCAGAGAGGGTAAGCGTGACTCGACGAGCTTCGGTTTGCGGGTTTATCCTTTCATCGATACAACATCGGCGGGCAACTTCTTTTGACTGACCGCAGCAGTCAGTCCTTTCGAATATGCTGTGGGGGTCTGCTTCTACCCCACTCCAGGCCGCAAAGAAATTTATGAGTCATTAAAAGTTAGAAGAAAATATTAGCTTTAATTTGAGACTAAATTTAGCTTGTCAGGTACAATAGATGAGAAGTTACGAGTTCCCACAATTTGATAGATTTAAAAAAAGGAGCTTATAAGGAGAGGTTGGAGGTCGGGGAGGCCCGGTCCCACTTTTAAACTAGCCGGCAAAAAAAATGTTGTGTAGTTAAAAAGTTAAAGGAAAGTAGAGTAAAGTATTTGCTTCAACTTGAGGCTAATGAAGTTTTTCAGGTGCACTTAATGAGCAGTTAGAGTTTCTACAATATAACCATTTTTTACCCTGTTTTTAGTAAGAAACATTGTGTTCAAGTTAAGCTCGAGCATCATTTAGTTAAATAGATATCGCTCCTTGAACACTTCTTGTTCCAAAATACATTCAAATCTAATAACGCAAGATTAAGAAAAATTTGGTGGGATTTAACACAATAACGTGGCATCGACATGAAATAACAATGGGGAAATTTAAACAATGGGGGTCGCTGACAATGAACATTATTTATCTACACAACATCTTTAAGAACAGATTTACAAGTTCTGTCTAATTACAGACCCCTCAGGGGGATACAACTATTGTATCTATAAGAACTAGCACTCCCAGGGGGACAATGTGAGGGCCCTAGCTAACGGTTAGGTAGGCTTCCCTGTTGTTAAAATAACACAGGTTTTTGTTTACCAAACGCAACGAAACGCAACGCAACGAAACACAACGCAACGAAACACAACGCAACGAAACACAACGCAACGAAACACAACGCAACGAAGCACAGCGCAGCGAGACGCAACGCAACGAAACAAAACGCAACGAAACAAAATGCAACGAAACAAAATGCAACGAAACAAAATGCAACGAAACAAAACGCAACGAAACAAAACGCAACGAAACAAAACGCAACGAAACGCAA
>JACJUY010003676.1:14976-25662 GCA_014220935.1 Platorchestia sp. MABIK | reverse complement strand
TCTTGATTATCATTAACTTGATGTAACCTTCCAATTCTTATTCAAAGACAAATATTCTCACACTCCAAGTTGTTGCGGCAGGATAGAAACATTGCAATGACGTCAAAGGAACTTCTCCGCGGTTCATTTATGTCCAGAAAGTGTTTTTTTGGACATGAGCTTGATTGAAAGCAGTATTATCTTTGAAAAGACTGGAGTTTATTCTGTCCACTTTGATGTGGGGAAGCAACGATTTACTGTAACTATAAATTTTTTTTCTGAAAAAAATTACTTCTTTGTAAAGCGGAAAGTTTTCTCCTTCAAATGACGTTAATTTATGTCCAAATACTGAAAAAAATATGCTATGAAATTATTTTTTACCACAATGTGTAATCATTTGAACGAGAGTTAAGTTTCTTGTGGCAGTCATGACGATTCTGTTACCTCCAGGATGTCCCTTCAGGGGGATACAATTATTGTAACTATGGGAATTAGTGCTTCCAAGGGGAAGATGTGAGGGCCATAGCTGAGAGTTAGGTAGGCCTTCTTTTCGTAAAAATAATTTTTTTCTATTTTAAGGATCACCTTTTTCGGTTCAGTGCTGTCCTGTTTTTCAGTACCTACTACTTTTTTCGTCAACTTTTATCTGGTTTCATGAAGTTCTTTCCCAACTTACTGTTTCTATGCTCCTTCTGCATAGATTCCGCATCCCCGAATATCCATACTAAATGGTTCCTTCCACCTTCCTCTCTTTGATGCGCTCTTTTTTTGTAGCGGTTAGGGAGGCTTAAACTAACCTATAATCTAATCTACCTCCAGGATGACGTCATAGGAGCATGGTGATGCTCCATCTAATCAAAGTTCATTCTTCTACTATACATAGTAAAGTTACATAAAATTTTCGTGATTTTTTCCGTAATATGACATGTTAATAACCTATTTGTTGTCATTATTGATCGCAATTAGGGTGCCGATTTAGATTTTGAAGGATGATAGAAATAGTTCACAAACTCGTATTTCCGAAGTGCCATAGTCATGACAAAATTCACTGATATTATACCGTTCTGTAAAGGAATCTGACAATCTACTAGTTCCAGTCAGTTTATTTTTTCCAAATGATGAACTGTTGTCCTCATAATTGAAAGATGTTAAGGGGGTCACCCGGCGATTTTTAAATTTTGATCCGATTCGTTTGAAATTTGGCCAGTATATGTATCTGTTGAAAAAAAGACATATTTTACTCATGTAACTTTTTCGATTTATGCCTTTAAAAAAAACGAAATATTAGTTTTTTTTGGTACATTTTTATGGATATTTCAAAAGAATAGAAGTCATTGAATTTTTATGCTAGAGCAAAACCAAAGACAGTTTTAGAATCCTTGAAGCACTGCAAACAAAGTTACGGTCTCAAATTTTTCATTTGAAATTTTTCTTTTTTTTTGATAGGCGATATATGATCACTAACTAAATATACTCAAATTTTAGGTTTTGAGCCATGCTAAAAAAAATTAAATGTACAATTGGGAAATAAGGGACCGTAACTTTGTTAGCAATTTTTCAAGGATTTTAAAACTGTCTTTGTTTTTTTCCTAGCATAAAAACTCACTGACTTCTATTCTTTTGAATGTTGAAAATAAGGATTGTTAGTAATAAAGCATAAATAAACTTTTATCTGAACTGTAATATAATGGACAATTTATGTAATTGAATACTGTTTTCATTTTTATTTTGATAATCTCCATGCAAAACTTCATATTCACACTGAATTGTAATTTGCAAGAAAGGAACAAAAAAAATCTTTTTTTGAAAAATTATGAACTTTTATCCCTGTAGTCTGATTCTTATCACATTTGACTATAACATGTTATTTTTAAAAAGAAACACAATTTTATCAATTCATATTTTTGATTCAGGCCTAAGTTTTTTGAAAAAATCCCCTCAGGGGGATACAACTATTGTATCTATGGGAATTAGCGCACCCAGGGGGAAAATGTGAGGGCCTGAGCTCAGAGTTAGGTAGGCCTTCTTTTTGTTGAATAAAAATGTTTTTGTTATATTGAGGACCATCTTTTTTTCGGTTCACTGCTGTCCTGTTTTTCTGCTCCTACTACTTTCTTCTTCAACTTTGATCTTGTTTCATGAACTTTTTTCTCAACTCACTGTTTCTATGCCTTTTCTGCATAGATTCCTTGTTCCCTTAACTCCATACTAAATGGTACCTTCCTTCTTCCTCTTTGGATTGCATCTGTTGCGGATAGGGAGGCCTAAACTAACTAATAATCTAATCTTTTTAAAAAATTTGACTTTTTTTTTTTTAAGTTCATTTTTATTGATATCTCAAATGAATAGAACTCATTGAGTTTTTTTGCTAGAACAAAACCTAAAACAGTTTTAGAATCTTTGAAGCATTGTAGACAAATTAACGGTCTCAAATTTTCCATTTCCCATTTGGTTTTCTTTTCATATGGGGTTGAAAATTCAGGATTATTGATCCCCTTACACCCCCCTGGGGAGGGGGGGGAGAGGGATCTAGTGTCCGTAGCGCCATAAAATTTTAGGACCGAATAGTTCACCACCTAAGGATCCTTTTTCAACAACAACAACAACAAAAAATTGCTCATTGGACCAACAGGGGCCTGGGTTGACCCCCTTGAGACAAGGTCTTTGCCAAACATTTGTTGGAGTTCATTTAGGACGGGGTACCTTAGGAATTTAGGTAACTTTTTTTGCAGTAATGCTTTGGTTGCTCCATTTAGTATTAAGAAACTTGGAGCTTTTTTTGGTACCTGTGGTATTACGTATATTATAGACTCAAATTACTCATTATAGGCCGATTACTTACATCTGGACATTTGGACAACATTCATTGTGTAAAAAATAGGTAGTAAATTTTTGCTGTTGAAGGTAGTAAAAAGTAGTAAAATTTTGAAATTGAATATCGGTAGACACCCTGTATATATATTTTTAATATAACTCGCGTCGAGTTAAGCTTAAGACTAGTGGCGCCATCTCTCGCGTCGAGTTAAGCTTAAGACTAGTGGTGCCATCTCTCGCGTCGAGTTAAGCTTAAGACTAGTGGCGCCTTCTGGTGGGAGGTTTAGTTATCGAATATTTAACTAACAGGGCTAACTCCAAAGTTAAGCCGAACATTTATTGTGTTATTAACTAAAACATCCTAGAAGTGGGTTCAGGCTCCGCAGGGATGGCAAATAATAAGTTACAAAGAACCCAAACGTACTCTAACAGCTCCCGCTCAAGCACAAACTTACTGGAATTGCTATGGAAATGAAAGTTTCAAAGTTAATAACTAAAAAATAACGCATCAGCGAGCAGAATGTCATTCGTGAAAGATGCTTTTAAATGTCTTCCTTTAGTGATTCTTTGGAACGGAATTCTTAGTTTCCGTGAGCGCATTAAACCCGAAATTGACCGAAGTTTTCTTTTATGCAATGTATCTCATGACATAGAATTGTGATGTTCAGAATCATTCATGGCTCATTGCTGTTATATTCTCATGTAAAAAATTTTGAGTTGGTAGGATCTTATGCTTTGTTTTGGTTAATGTTAAGGAGAAGCTACTAATCAATTTTTCAAATTTATTGGCTAAATCTTGGTAATTATATTGAATTAAATAACTTTTCTTCTATGCACTTTTTGGGGCAAATGAATATATAACAAGTTATAGCGGTAGGTTATTTACCGCAATTGTAGTCTTTGAGGGGGATTTACTATGGGCTCTCCCTTCCGACGCGCTCGAATGATTGTTAGGTTGCTTTATTTACATTAATTTACTTTAAGTTACGTTACCTAAACAATTGAACTAACCTGCATCTAAAATTTGTGAATCGATCCTTGTCCTGTCCTCAACGTTTATTCGAGCGCATTCCAGCCATCAAAGACAAAAATTAACATACCGTTCTAACTCATTAAATACTCATTTGCCCCAAAAAGTATATGGAAGAAAAGCTGTTTATTGCAATGTTATTACCATGATTGAACCAACAAAATTTCGAAAATCGATTAGTAGCTTCTCCGTAACATTTAAAATTTTTTCTAAGATTATTTACCAGTTAAATATTGTAGTTTAAATTTAATAGGCAAAAATGACTACAACAAATTATTTCATAAGAATGACAGTTAACACGTTTCCTGCGTATTGGGCCACATGTGTACCAACAGGTAAATTGCCCATGTACGTCCCGGTATAAATGCACGACATGTTATTTGTGTCGTGACATTTTTTTAAAATGGTTCTTATGATACGAGGTGGAATACAATTGTGCAATTGTATTTTTCAAATTCATTAGGAAAAATTAAAATTTATTCAACCAGAAAAATTGATTTCCCTATTTTGCTACTTACAACCTAACCAAAACAACTGTTAACAGCTGCGGAAACGCAGTGAAGGTGTTAAGAAACACGTTGTCATGTTATTGCCATGTTTTTACTTGGATTGTAGAGCATTGAGGAATCTATATTCTCTTTGAGTGTACAGTTCTTGAAGTCACAGAAAAGTTATTCTGTTATTGGACATTTTTGGGGTTTTACTAAATTATCTTCTTTGTGTACATTTAATCATTTTGATAGAATCTGTTTGTAAATTGAAGTTTCAACTGAGTATTTGTCTGTCAATTTGATACTTGTCTTGAATTTTGTTAATGTAAAAAGTTATTAAGTGTTCAGACATTTTTCTAATGAAATGTAAATGAATTCATCAATGTGCACAAAGAGAAATTATTCTCTATCATGTTGGGATTTCAATCTCCTTTCATTGATTTTAAATTTACTAATTTTTCCGTATTAAGTGTAAACTTGGTATGAACTGTAGTCCTTTTGTTAATTTGGAATTTTGTTACAGTTAAAGGCAATGCATACTGATTTGGTTGGTTTTCTTCTTAGACCTGCTGTTTACAGCCTGCAAGCCATTGTGAGCATTTTTAGAAGTTTCTCTGCTTTTTATACAACTCCTCCCATCAAAACCAAAGATACCTTGAAATTTGTGTCTAAGAATACTCTCCGGAAACGCAAGGTGCCTCCACGAAAATCTCCGCGATTGAAAGCCATGGCTCAAGAATTGGATAGCATGTGTCCAAATCAAGAGCTTTGTGTTGTTTTAAGCTTGGGCCATGACAAGCACACCATAAATGTGAGAAGAGAGACTACAGTGGAAGAGCTAGCAAATTTAGTAAGTATACTTATGGTATTGGTGTATCTCATGGTGTTAAAATAACTACAACTTGTAAGATAGGTTTTTTTCTTGACTATGTTTTGAACTCATTTAGAGCTATTAAGAATAAAGTTTTCATAGCTCAGTAGATTGTGATCAAAGTTTAAAAGCCATTAACATTGAAATTGCAGGTTAAATTTTTATTGGCGACAAATTTAGCATTCCCACTGTATAGCAAGCGTGGAGCTTCAAATGTAAGCTTTGGGAATGAAAAGATATTGCCATATCAGTAAATGGCTTCCACATGATATTTTGCTACTGTGTGTGCTGTGCAACAAAAATTATGTAATCTCTAATCCCTAGATGGACTGTTTGGCAGTATGTCCTATGTTTGCAGGTATTCTTTAATTAACTTTCAAGAAGTACAAATGAAGACAGCTAAATGGTGCTGTATTGTTTCATTCCAAAACATGTGACATATTTTGGAAAATTTATTGGTAAAGAAATAATTAGAACAACAGTTCATACTTAAAATAGCCTTTATGGCACAAGGCTTTCAAGATGTGAAATGGTGTGTAAAAGCTCATGTTCATTTGCTTGGTTTACAGAGGCCAGGCCTTGGCTCTGTTCTAAAAAAATTTGTCTTGCTCTATTGGGACAAGTCATTGATCAGGGTTTTTTCATGTAAAAGAATGGTTGTGGAAATTTAGACATTTTTTTTGTAAGGGTAAAGATTCATTATAGTGACAGTATTACCTGACTTGGACACTGTCCCCCTTTGTTATTACCACATCTCCAATACAATGAACCTAAACTATCTTTTAAATGTAATCTGAAGTGTTGTTTGTATTTTACATTCTACTTTGCAGGTTTTCCTTGAAGTTTTAAAAGAAGCTCCTCCAAGCACCGGCCTGACGCTGGGCTCTGCCTTCAGGCTCGTGTTCAGGGGACGCCAGCTGATGACCCCCGACCTGACCATGGGAGCCCTTCGAGTCAAAAATGGAGAGAAGATCATGGTCCTCATGAACCAAAGTCATATGAAAAATTCCCCGAACAAAATAGAAAATGTGAGTAATTAACACTTTGCTTGCAATACGACCCACCGGTGGATCATGCATAGGTTTTTCCTGTTTTAAATAAATGGGATTTAATGGACTAAGTTGATGTTTGGAATTCATAAAAGTGCTAATCATTTTAGACTTGATATTTGAGCTGAAAATTGAACTTCAGTTTAACCCGTTGCTGTCAACGTGTTAAGGATGACGCCACTATAGAACTTAGATCTTCTTTATTCTAATGAAATTTTATTTCAAATAAAGTTGACGTTTGTCTTGTGATGTTGTAGTTCCTAATTGGTATTTCTGTTTAGCTTTAGTTTCTTCTTGCATTTGTAATCTGTCTGGAATGTGCTATGCTAGACATGACCATGTTGAGAAAAGTTTAGTTGTGTGCATTCATCAAGTTATATTGCATCATGCGCAAGTGAAAATGGCATATACTCTTCAGCAATGTGGTATCAGTAACAATTTAATTGTTAAATAATGCATTGTTACTCCATGAACTGTATATTTGTGCTGTTTTAGTCAATTTGTGTCATTTTCAAGCTTCAGAAATATTTGTCTACTTAGTTACCTATGATTCTTTTGAAAGACTCCATTTAGCAATGATGCTTCCATTCAAATCTTGTGTGGATTTTGTGCTACTTTTGTCAGCAGCATAGATTTGTTCGTATAATGAAATGGTCTTACCATTTCAGAGTTCCTCCTCTTCATCAAATGCTTCACTAAAAGCAGCAGCATCTTCTAATGAGGCAAGCTTATACTTTTTTCAGATAACTTGATTCTTTCATTGTGTGTAGCCATTTGTTTGGTTGCAATAGTGATGCATCTATGGCATTGGTTGGTGCTGTCTGCACCTCATGTGGTGAACTGGCATGGTTTGTTCCGTGCAAGTTTGATTTTGTAAATAAAGTTAGTAGTGGAGCAGTACATCTCAGTGTCTTTCAAGCACAGGGCATGGAAGAGGAGCTTTCACTCTCTCTCAATGCAGTGATGGAAGTGTGCTGTATACATGAGAGTATCAATGCAAAATAATGCAGGTGTAAAAAAACATTGATACTGCCAGCGAAAAACAGTACTGTACGATGTTTTTTTAACAGAGGTGGTAATCACAAGAAAATTCATGTTTACTTCACTCTCGACCTAAAAATAAAACCTGAATAAATTCTGAATATTGCCATGGGTGAAATGATATTTCTTGTTAGTATTTATTTTTGTGTTGTACTGCTATTTTTATTTTTACTGCAGTAAAAAAATGGGTATGGAATCTGTCCATGAGAATAATTTTAAATCAAAATTATTGTCTTTGTCCATAGTTGGTTTTGTAATGTTCCTTTTCACTTTTGAAATTATTGTTAGATATGTAGACGTTGCATGGTAGTCTTCAAATTGATGGTAGTCTTCAAATAGCGTTGCATGGTAGTCCTCAAATTGATGAGGGAGATAGCAAGGAGAATAACAAAAGAACTCTCTCAGTATTTTCACTCCCTTAGCCTTATTGTCTCACTGTTAGAAGCTCACACTAAACATGTTCTGTATTCTATGTCCTGTGTCCCTAGTTGAGCTTTCCTGAGGCTAATTTATTTCAGGCGTGCTTGCCTAGCTCTTTTTCTAATATAAAAGTTTCTTGAATGCTGTCAACTTTATGAATTTGCAAACAGTGCTAAATTTTAATATTCCCTAGTTTGGCTTTCCTGAGAGGGCTAATTTATTTGAGGTGTGCTTGCCTATCTCTTTATCTAATATTAGTTTCTTGAATGCTGTACAATTTATAAATTTGCAAACATTGTTATTTTTGAAAATTTATTTCCAGAATGCTGACCACAATTCAAAAGGAGACTCCAAAAAAGCCCTACCAGAGACCCCCTCTTCTCGGATACAAGCGGTGAGCTAATGCAGGTTTTGCTTGGCTGGCAGTTGTCTTACCTCTGCGATTGTGTCCTATTGTCAGGTTATGCCAGCTTTTAATTTGTTTTGTTGGGAGTTGTTTTAGTTCTTTAAAAATGTAACAATGTTAACAACTCCTTGGGAGTTAATGGTTTTACTGTTACAGAAGATAGAACCATTTTTTTCCTTCTTTGTTCTTTGTAGATTGAGGTTTTAGTTTTCGAGAAGATGGAATTATTTTTTACCACCTTTGTATAAAGGAGTTTCACTTTCTTTCACTTTTTTAAAAAAAATTTTCTCCTTTGGCAAAAAGTTGAGCATTTTTTAATGTTACAGCATTGGGGATTAAGTTTCAAGTTGTTGGACGTTTTAGTAGAACATTGCAAATTTAAATGGAACCATCTTTTCCAGTTTGCTCCTTTTGTTTTGGGTCTTCTAGATCAGCCATTTCTCACTAAAATTTTAACCTCATAATTATTTGCAAACTAGTTCAGAGCAGACCAATAGGATTTTTCTGCAAAAATTGGATGAGAAATCGAAGTGTCTAACTTTCTTGCATGCTGTCTCCATGTTGCAACCTTGACCATGGTGTATGTGACTGTATCAAAGGTGCTTTTCTATGGGGGATACAACAATAACACTCATGACATTAGGACGCTGCCAGGAGTAAAATGCAAGGTCCTAAGCTGAAAGTAAGGTATGCCTTTCATTTGTTGTAGCAAAATACATCTTTGTTTTGTTACAAACCATCTTTTTTTGGTTTAATGTTGTCCTGTTTTCAGGACCTCTGCCATTTTTCTTCAACTTGATCTATTTTTCGTAAACTTCTTCCTTAATTCACTGTCTGCTGAGGGGTATTTGTGTGCAAACACACCTTGCACATAGATTCCTAATCCGTTAACCTCCATACTAAGTGGTCCCTTCTTCTCTTTGGAACACCATGCCCTCAGAGGGATACAAATATATATATATATATATATGGGAATTTGCACTCCCAGGGAGAAAATGTGAGCATCTGAGCTGAGAGTTAGGTAGGCCTTCTTTTTGTGGAATTAAAATGTTTTTTATTATGTTAAGGATCACCTTTTCGATTCACTACTGTCTTGTCTTCAGTACCTACTACTTGCTTCTTCAATTTTATCTTGTTTCATCAACTTCTTTCTCAACTTACTGTTTCTATGCCCTTTCTGCATAGATTCCACGTTCCCTCGATCTTTATACTAAACGGTGCCTTCTTCTCTTTGAAATGCTTTTTTTTTAGCAGTTAGTGAAGCCTAAACTAACATCTAATCTAATCTTTGGAACACCATTGTTGTGGTTTAGGTGGCTTAAACTCACTGCTTTTGCCAATATTTTCAGTGCTATTGCAATATCTTAAGTGCTTTTGCAATATCTTTAGTGCTTTTGCCAATGTTTTCAGTGCTGTTGCCAATATTTTCAGTGCTGTTGCCAATATTTTCAGTGCTGTTGCCAATATCTTCAGTGCTTTTGCAATGTCTTCAGTGCTGTTACCAATATTTTCAGTGCTGTTACCAATATTTTCAGTGCTGTTGCCAATATCTTCAGTGCTTTTGCCAATATTTTAACTCATCTGTATGGATGACGGGCAGCTGAAGGAGAAGGCAGAGCAGCTGATGGCGGAGGTGCAGCCGCTGTCGGAGGGCATCCAGTCTACCGTGGCGTCGGGGGCGTGGGAGAGCACGGCGCTCTCCAACATGGTCAAGCAGGTCCATCTCTGCAACGTGGGGCTCATGCACGTCCTGGAGGACCTCGCCGATATTAGCTTGATTCATCTAAAAGTGTGTGCTTTTGTTAAGGATAGGGAGGCTTAACATCTGATCTAGTCATCTCAAGGTACTCGGCTATTTTTTAGCTTTTGTATACGTCATAGAAGTGAACTCTCATCTCAAGGTATGTGCTTTTGTTACGGATAGGGAAGCTCAAACTGACATCTGATCTAATCATCTCAAGGTATGAAGCATTTGACTGTTTTTAGTGTTTTGTTTATGCCATAGAGGTGAATTCTTATTTCAAGGTATGAGACACTCGACCGCTTTTGGGCTTTTGGCGGTGTTTTGTACACGTAAGAGGTGAACTCTTACTATCTTTCAATTAACTTGTCACCTGTTCCAGTGAACACCTACATCAAAACAAATACATAAGTACGTGGCGGTCAATGAGTGAGTACATTTTTTGGGACTGAAGTCTCTGGTACTCAATCATCGCCCCCTCACGACACCACACTTCCAACAACCGTGGTGACATTTCGCTCAACTTCACATGCTCTGTGAACCTGAATATATGTATCTTTTCTTTCTGCCTTATGCTATGTGTTGTGATCATTTCTTGAACTTCACGGCATTGAGAAATTGAAATGTTAACCGAGGTGACATTTCTCTCAAATTGACATACTGTGAAAACCTGAATTTATCTATTTTTTCTGACAGTTCCCATAGTGATTACTCGTTGGACTAATTCACTGCATTGAGGGACTGGAATGTTGAACAACATGAATGTTGTTGATAATATTGTCACCGGGCCCTTGACTTTCCTATGTCAGGTGGCCAAGACTTCAAGTCAGTGGCCACAGCGACA
>JACJUY010003675.1:44733-76762 GCA_014220935.1 Platorchestia sp. MABIK | reverse complement strand
CCACACACACACACGCCCTGCACTCACACACACACGCCCTGCACCCACACACACACGCCCTGCACCCACACACGCACGCCCTGCACCCACCGGTCACGAAGGGCTCGACGACGATGCAGCGGCTCCCCAACACCGCGAAGGGTAGGGGACACTCCGGGGGCTGCAGTGTGGTGCGGCCTGTGGGGGTTATTATTAGTTTCCTTACTATTAATCATTATTACCACAATCATTATCATCTATTACTGTAATTATACACGACATTTCACGACCGAAGACGCTACAGAGGCGTTTCATCGGTGTATTCGACATTCCCCAGTTCATTTCTATCTGTGGAGCGGTAATTGATTTGTTGCACTAGTGGTGGCCGGGGCAGGTGAGCTGCGACACTAGCGAGCACTTCACACAGAGAGGAAGTTTTGCTCGAACTAAAAGTGTCAGCCAAATAATATTCTAATTTTACATTACTAGGTAATGAAGTTCTACTTGTTTACGTGCCTGAAACGATGCGATGGAAGAAAAGATGGATGATTTTGGTATGCAGGGTAGCGTTATGGGTGATGCAACGAGAGGGAGGAGGGAGGCTGTCTCCTCAAGCTAAAGCTGAATTTTCTTCCCGGGATGCGAATTTGTAACTGCGATAGACAGTCATTAGATGTGTGCGCATTTGAGTTTGCGTTTGTTCCTGACTTAACAGAAAGTTTCAATTCCTCAAAGAATTTAGAAAATGATCAATAACGGGCAGGCCAATTTAAACTGGGTGTTGAGAATTTCTGTTTCAAAACCTTGGCTCCGTTAGCTTTTCGTAATTTTTACACTAGATTAAAATACATAATACATGCACTATTGATCTGCTGGTGCATACATTAACAAATATGTGCGTGTATCCAAGTTTGACTGCCTAGTGAGGTCTCGAGCGGACGAGTGACAGTGCTGTAGCTAGCGCTGGTGGGTCCGATAGCTAATTTAGTTATGAAGCTTTTTGTACTAATCTACCGTAACTTAACTAATAGCCAATCCACTACTTACTAATCCACCCTGAACTGACCTAGCCTTGCATCAACTGACTTAGCCGAGCCCACCTAGCGTAAATTGGTTGATTAAAAACACTTTGTTGGCTGAAATTTGGCAAGTCGCTAAGTTCCGTCACCTGGCTGTATGAAACGCTTTTTTTTTATTTGCATGATTTATAGTTTCTATCGACTAATGTTTTTGTACATAATATGGGTTTTTTAATTCGTTCTTAAGGATAAAACGTACTGAGAATTGTGACAAATCGAACTCTTTTTATGCAATAATTAGTCAGTAAAAATCCGGGCCTTCCAAATACTCCACTTAATCGGGACGCCGCCTAATGCAATAATTCACGGACACAAAGAATCTTTTCGTTTGATTTCTTCACTACCCTATTGCTAGAAATACCAAGCTTCACTTCAAAGTAGGAAACTGCAATTATTGCAAAATTTTAATGAATATCATGACATCACTTCTGTAATTACATAAAAGTCTGGATGGCCGAGCGGTCTAAGGCGCTGCGTTCAGGGCGAAGTCAGGTTCTCCAGGCGTGGGTTCGAATCCCACTTCTGACAGTTCGTTTTCAGTCGAGGCTTTTTCTAGAATGAGTAGCTTATCCCCTAAATTCATGTTGATCTCCGAAATGTTGTTAATAATCAGATTGTTTGGGAACTTAGAGTTCACTTTGATTAAAATTCATTTCACAAAGTATTAAGCAGATTCGCATTCAAATTGGCATGGAACTCTGTTTGCAGCATTGCATGTAAAGGGTGCGACACAGTCTGTACTAACAAAGTAGTCCAATGCAAAGTTTGTGTCACTAAGAAGGTAATAAACTCACAAAATTCGGGCGTTATTCATTATGATGAATTATTTAGCATAAACTTAATCATAATCTCGAGTTTACCTTGAAAACTCCTTACCGCATTACGCAACGAGTATTTTTGTCTCATTTAATTAAATTTACGAAGACTTGCATCCCGTGATTTTATGTCGGGAGTGCTGTACAGCCACAGGTGTTGCGTAGAGAGGAAGCCCGGGCATCAGACAAGAGAATGGACCAAACAGAAAAAGGGCCTGCGACGCTGTTGCGTCCAGTTGGACGGGTGTGAGGTACGCTCTTCTGTTGGAAGTAAACGCCTTGTTTTCGAATTCTTCGTCGCTCTTTTCATAGCTTAGGTAAAGTGACTCGTTGTGTAATTTATTTATTCATATTATGATGAGTTATTGACTGTAGCTACTTGGTCTGAATACCTTTAACGTGTCCAAAACAATTTCCTATCTTATCGTGAATAACGATAAGATAGGAAATTGTTTTGGACACACTTCTACATCTTTGCAACATCAATAATTTTATATCTACTGATTTCAAAAGTTGTGTAGAGTGGGATTCGAACCCACGCCTGATGAACCGGACTCTTACGGGAACGCAGCGCCGTAGACCACTTGGCCATCCTAAAATGACTGGTAGAGATGTGATGTAACTTAATATTTGCATTTCGAACAGTGGCACGTCGTAATTTTTATGATGGTATTCCTCAAGTTTTACAGACAAAGTTCTGCATTGATTACTACGAAATTCATCTGACCTTCATGTGTTTGTTTTGACGTTTTGAAACTCTTGGGAATACGAAATGTTCGTTTGACGACGACTTATCAATACAAAGTGGACCATTTTCGGTAGTTCCGTACTCTCAGGGGGATACTACCTCAGCTGCAGCTCGGCCTTCGGGACTATTGTGCCACCACAATATTGTGCCCACTTTACTTCTTTCCGTTTTCACGTATTTCTATTGCCTATTCAAGAATTTTTGCCTATTGTTATTTCTATTACCTATTCACGTATATCTATTCACGTATTTTTGCCTATTCACGTATATCTATTCACGTATTTTTGCATTTTCAGGCTTTTGCTTCCTTACTTGCCGTTTCTGTGTGCAGTGCACCCTGTGGAGGAATACACCTTGTGCATAGCTCGCCCATTGTCCTTGTTCGTCATCCATGCTAAATGGTTCCCACTCTTCCCGCTCTGAAAACATTTTCACAATGGAAACGAAGCTTTAATGTAACTTTTAGACAACTTCGAGAGTTCTAAGTGCACCGAACCTATGCAGAGCGCGGTGAACAACCGCAGGTTTCAGCGCCTTCGGTAATTTTACAATCTTGTATTTTTTCTTGGTATTGCGATGCGGCTCATTCCCAGCTGAACGTTCACCTTTCGTTCCATCAAATACATAGAACACCAGCAAATTACCTGCGATGACACATTTCTTCATATTTATTACTCATTTCACAACATTTATAAATCTAAGCCTGAGGGAGAAAGTGTTTTAATTTTAACAGTTTACATTGGAAATTACTTTATGGATTCGTCCTCCGGAATTCCTCATTAAGTTGAACGTTTTGGACGCCAAACATCGCACACGTCGCCTGTGCGCACAGCGACTGTGCGGGCGTCAGCAGTTTGTACTCCGTACGTGGACGCGAATTTGAGACCGCGGCTTCGATGGAGTGAAGCAGTGAATGACATTCACGGTCAAACCCAAGAATCATATGAGCTTATTCTAGTGTTATACTATTATGATTCTGTTTTCTGGTCGTCACTAATGACTTGTGTTCCGCAGCGCGAAATACTCCTAATGGTGGACGTTTATAATCCATACTACTTGAAGGGGATTCTCTCACTTTAGGAGGAACTGTTCCCCATAGGGCAGATTTATCTGAAAATTACACATGTGAAAGCTAAGATTCTGGAACGTTTTTCCTTCGAAACATTTTTCGAAATTTTTTCATAGAAAACAAGTTATTATAAAAAGAAAGTTTTTAGGGGCACTTCTCAAAACGTTTTGGACGCCAAACTAACTGATTTGAAAAGTTGCTTTTAGTGTCATCGCAGTCAGAAAACAATATTCTACAATCTCTAAAATTCAAAATTTGTTGTTGCTGAAATTGTATCACCTTGGGAGCTGGAGGGTAACTGACGAGTCTTCTCGAGTCATGAGCTCTGATTGGATAATTGCTCAATAGTTTTGACATGTACAAACATTGCTTTCATTAGTGCTTTGCTTGTATAAGTGCAAGCAAAGAAAGCACTGGATGATTTCCGGCCAATAATGGAGCCCTCCGTCGGAGCGCGGCGAATATAACTACGCAACTTCGACGATCGATTTATCCCGAACCATTCTGTCTCGAAGCATGAAATGGGAAATGAAGCACAACGAAGCCTTTGCACACGTATTCGAACAGTAAAATAAAAAATGAATGTTCATCAAAAAAACGCGAGAAAATCCCCTTAAACAAGTTTTCTTGCATTTCTTTATCTGTATAAAGTCCACGGCTTCATTTCCGAGCAGTTCTTTTACCAAATAATTAAACAAATAAATATGACACCACCACGTTTCGTTTTCTTGTTCTTTTTAGGCATTCCCCGATCTAATATACTTTTAGTTTCGAAACGTCCGGGCATTGCTCGTCTTCATCGAGAAAATAATGAGGAACCTTCATCGAGAAAATTTGTTCTTAGTCTTCTCTCTTCCGGACTGCAGTTACATAGGAGCAATGTGAATCGATCGACTTCTACTGCTTGGCTGACATAAAGCATATCATTGCTTGAACCACGCGCGAGTCCGAGTCGAAAGGTTAGCCTGCGGACTCGTGCCTCAATTCTGGTAGGGGCAGAAAGCAAAATCCGTAGTGGTGATGTAGTTATTATTCTTGGAAATGTAGTCATTATCCTCTACACTTCTTAAAATACTGTCAGAAGTGGGATTCGAACCCACGCCTGGAGAACCAGACTGCGACCTGAACGCAGCGCCTTAGACCGCTCGGCCATCCTGACGTGAAACCAATTGTTATGCTGCATTATAATATTTAAAGGACGTATGACATTGCAACAGCACATTTCGTTGCTTAAAACAATATATTTTCATACAAAGGTATGTATCCATCATTTACATAAATTGGTAGACAAGTAAAACTGTTGCGATGCTCACTTTTCGTCTGTAAAGGTTCTACTTCTTTGGCGCCGTATGGGAGTTTTTTCTTTTTTATAATTTTTCCGTTTTTCAAGCTATTTTCCTTTCACCGCTAGTACATGAGTTAAGGATCCATATATTTAAAGAAGCCGTGATCTTTTCATTCCTATAACAGGGATTATTTGTTTATTTTATGCGACTGGTATTAGGTATTTTTATAAATCATTTCAATGAAATTCTTTGCACACGCCGCCGCCAATCTCCATTGGCAGCTGGCATGCCGCAGAACCTGGGATGCAGGACTGGCGCACCTCCGCACAAAACATAAACAATATTGCAGCTGCGACAGGTTGGTGTAACATACATCTTTAATATCAACACGCACAACTATGACATTTAATGTTAAAATTAAGGAATTCATTACTGATCCTCGCAGAGTTTCATCTCCAAATAACTTACAACTCCAAACCCTTACTTTCTGACGGTTTCCTTCGACTCCTCTCAGACGACTGGACCTGTTCACGAGATCATATATTTAAGACATAGTCTACGCTCTGTAAAAATTAAATTAGATTATAAGTTATCTTATACTCCGTCACTTCAACAAAGATGTTTAAAGAGAGGAAGGATGAAGGCGCCATTTAGTATGGAGTGAAGGGAACGCAGAATCTATGCATGAAGTCAGGCTCCACACAAATTCTCATTAGAAACAGTAAATTGGAAAGGAAGTTCATGAAACAAGATAAAAGTCCAGGAAGCAAGAGGTAGGAGCTGCATGACAGGACAGCAGTGAACTGAGGAAGATGGTTCGTAATAAAACAAAACCTATTCTATTTCGTCAAAAACAGGCTTACCGAACTCACTGCTCGGGACCTCCCATTTTCTATGTAATAAAATATAATAGATACAAAAATGCAATGGTTGTATTTTCTTGGGGTAATTTTTCAAAGTATAGCTTCACAAATAACACCCTAATGAACAATTGCTACGCACTACAACACGCTAATACAATTTGATCTCCATTAGTCAGCTAATGATACGGTTGAAACTTGAAACCGTAATGTTGTCCCGCCAATTTATATCTTATACAGTTGAACGCATCAGTAATTGACATGTCACAGTAAAGAACTCGTTGACACAAGACAAACTCACACATGAAGTTTGCCAAGAATTTAGATAATTCGTTAGACAATGATTGCATTCGATACGCTGATGATGACTTCCCGCATCTTTACTGCATTTCTTTAGATGCTCCTTAGGTTTAATTTAAAACGACATCGTTTCTCAATTTGAACCCTGGGTGCGCTAAACAGAATCTTTGCAACTCAGAAATGGCTACTTATGCGAACCATATTTTCAAGATCGCTCCTATATCTTTTCACGATTTAGATGTGGTATTCTTCTGAATGCCCTCCACCTGCAAGTTGGAATTGTGTTCCATTCAGTATTCCTATTTCGCTTCGAGTACGGTTCAATATATTCTAATATTTTCCCATATTTTACAAACGTTACTCGATTTACCGTTTGATTATTTTAAATCATTACTAAAAAATTTTCGAGCAATTGAAACTAAACGAATACAGTGTTATAAAAACTTACTTTACTTTTAAATTTACTCAAGCCAATTTTTAAGCGTTGACTTTCTCAAACAAATTTAGGTTATTAGTAACTCTGACTCGATTGAGGAATCTGTAAGATGATGATTAATTTCAAAAGAAAATTTTATTTTCCACGTTGAAAGTATGATCCATGTTTATTTAAATGTCTAATATATTAAAAGTTTCATTAAGATTGAATTATTTATGTATATGTAAATATAACGTGACACTCTTTACGTTCCTAGAAATTTGTAAAGTTAACACTTGAATAGGTTATGATCGTTCTACTTAGACTTATCGTAGCACAGTTGTTAACATTACAGTTTCTTTTTCTCATGGCCATGTGGCGAATAGGATAAGGAAATAATGTTATGTAAGGATATCATTACATAAAAATCACTGACAAATACAACACTAATTAAAAAAAAACTCTAGTGACTGCAATGAAGAGAACCATGTAAGGAGGGTTCATTTCAGCGAAGATGAAGCGAAAACCCACACTCGAGCGAGGAGCATTGGTCATCTCGACCGTGTGTGTCTTGCCCTCAAGCTTTCGTCCACGGCTATTAAAATGTCTCATAAATTGAAAAATAAAATTAAAGGAAAATAGGTATCAAAACAGCTGACTCGTATGGTACACAGGTGGGGATAGCCAACCAACACAGAGTACGTGCCTGTGAAAAAAGGCATATATAATGGACTTCTTAATTAGACGAAAAGAGACTTCTCAGACTTAAACACCGTAAACTTGATTAGACTTCCTAATTATATTTCTCCTTAATCGTAACGAAGAACAAAATTCTCTTGTGAACATTTTTAAGACTTCAGGATAGACTGAAGATGATTGGCGACAAGACATGTGTACAACACTGACACTATCGATGCGCGGAAGTAGACTAGAATGAAATTGCTAACAGCAACAACGACGTCGTAAGTAGAAGCTTCGTTCAATGTTCAATAATTTCTGATATCTGTTTCAAATAAAAAATAAGTCAATGGTCAAATCAATTACATGAAAGATTTATAGAGTTCACAAGTAGAAGCAAATAGCTTAAAAAGTAACAAATTAAGTGAAGACATGGATTAATTATACAAAGAGAATAAATATATAAGAAGTAACCAGAGAAACCATTGCTTCATAGATCACCACACAAAAAGATTCCGTCTAAATTAAATCGAAAATATCAACAAACTCAAAACCGATAGATGGAGAATAAATTTAAAGTTCCTGTACAGGCAGGTAGAGGGTTCCTTTGTTTCTCTTTTCATTGTACCTCTATTTGAGGAGATGGTCTGGGTTAAAAAAATAGGTCCGTCATTTTGCGACGAATTTTTCTTAAATTTTCACCATCGGTGTGAAATGATGCAACGATTCTTTTTAGTTTCGAGTGTTTCATTATGATTTTATTAGGAAATTAATTTTTCTAAAAAACGGAAAAATAGGTATCAAAAAAGTTGTATTTCTTTTTACAATTTCGAAGTTACGGAACCGGCAACATGTTCTAGATAGCTAAAAGTATTATCTAAAATCTGTCAGATAGGTTTCATCCTATGACAGTGAGGTGGCAGAAAGCTAACGTGAGGCTGCCCGAAACATCGCAATCTCGCCATATTCATGAGCAATGAACCGAGCGCTCCGTATCCTGTCCCACGTTTCTTCATAAAGGTTTTCTTGACCACGTTCAACATTTTGATTGATCATAACTTTAATAAATCTTTTGTCACCTGCTCAGATGTGAAACAAATTTTTGTTTTAATACTTATTCCAAACTTATCCCCACATATTTCTGCAATCATTTTTTGATTCAGTAATATCCTCCCATATTCCTATTCGCTGCAGTTAGGAGTACAAAGACTTAGAAGTGAACATTTCGTAAGGATGGGGCAACTTGATGACATGGGAACCCTCATAAAAGATAGGTCGGGTGTACGTGGGAGGTATGCAGTATCTGTGCATGCAAGGAAGGCAAGGGTAGGTGTTTACCAACGTCATGGTGTGCAGCGTCAGCGTTTCTGCGGTGAGCGAAGGCAGGGACGCCAGCGGTCTTTGTATCAGGTGTCCAAGACTTGAAGTTTTCTGAAGGATTGCACAGCAGATGTACAGATGTTTTGTCTTTTGATGAAGACAAATCCCTTGCGAAACAATATCGGATCTTTTCTAAGCGTAATAGGGACATACGCCAGCTTAATGCATTACTTCCTCGTAGAGCTTATGTAGTTCACCCTGGTAGGTGATTGAAGATTAACGATAAGAAAGTGTGCCGATGAGTATTACAATGCGAAGGCTTCAGAGTAAAGTTTTAAAAGTATGTCAGGAGTGGGATTCGAACCCACGCCTGGAGAACCAGACTGCGACCTGAACGCAGCGCCTTAGACCGCTCGGCCATCCTGACGCCCTTTTAAAGGTTACGCTGCGATAAAATATTTAAAGCAAGTATTCCTTCGCAACGGCACATTTCATCACCTAATACTGTAAACATTTAATTCACAGGTATATTTCAATCATTAACATAAGTCAAAAGGCAAGTAAAATGTGTTGGTTATCGTGCCCCGTCTCTGAAATTGTACTGTCGACCTAATGCTTCCTAAGTGGAAAAAGGACCAGTTTCAATCGATTAGGCGGTTTCATAAATATGCATGAAGTGGAAGTTGAATCTACGTTTATAAAATAGGGTTCTCATCATAAACGCAGTACTCACCCCGCTAACCCATGCAGCACATGTCTCATAGGGACGATAAAAAACAAGGTAACCAAAAAAGATCTGTCCGTTTTTTTGATTAGCCGTTAAATGAAGTTGAAAAATATACGCAATGCATGTAGCAATTGTTTTCAGATTCGGACAGCCGAAAGTAGGAACATCAGAAGTTATGAAAACACGCACACTGAGCTTGCCCATGAGTTATAAGCCAGACAGCAGTGGAGAAGGATAGAAGTGTCAACAAATGTTGTTTGGGGCTGTTTTCTTTTATGCCTTCAAAGCGGGTTTTTCAGCCACTGCATCAATTTGCCGCATATGTCAAGCGTTTGGGAATAGTGTTGTGAACAAATGTACTGCAAGGCGTTGGTTTGAAAAAATTCGAGTCGGAAGATTTGTTGTCCCTCCATGATGAGCCTCGCAGTGGACGACCATAGGTCTTGAATGACGTAGTCCTGTACGTGGCCATTGAACAGAACAGTAGTCTAACGTATGGTGAACTTCCAAGACAGATCAACGTTTCCGATGAAACAGTTAGACTTCACCTGCGCTGCCTAGGTGATGCGTACCAATTGAATAAGTGGGTTCCGCACACGCTGTTCGAGGTCCACAAGAGACAACGTATCGCTGCTTTCTCGCCACCGTACCGCATCCTTATTCAGTCGAGTGCTTACTAGTGATGAAAAGTGGGTTATGTACGAAACTCCTATGCGTTCCAGACTTTGGTTGTTACCTCAAGAGGCTGTCCCTCACACCGCAAGACTATACGCCCACTCAAGATTATGCTTTGGGTCTGGTGGACAGGTCGTCAAATGGTTCATTATGAGGAAAGGTGTGCCTTTCCGAGTGGCCAGGGATACCAAACAGCAACTAGGGTGGGAGACTTTGTGCCAGCCACCTTATTCACCTGATTTAGCACCATCCGATTACAACCTCTTCCATTTCCTGGAAAATCACCTTCGTGTGAAATCCTTCACCAATGAAACAGACTTGCCCAAGCCCTCACTGATTTCTTGGCCCCCAAAACCCTCATGTTTTACCGCAAGGAGATTGAACAGCTGGAGACGAGTTAGCAGATGGTGCTGGATGCCGATGGAGATTACTTTGAAAGTTAAATGTAGGTTACGCACACTGTGAAGCGTTTTCTTTTTTTCTTTTGAAAGCGGACAGAACTTTTTTGGTTACCTTGTATAATTGGTTGAAATGAAGTAGCACAGATACCGGCGAGTCAATGTGTTCCACATGGAAGGAATTGACGCTCTAGTGATTGTTCAAATTTTACGTATTTCGAATACAGAAAAGGTAAAATTTTTCGTTTTGACGGGCGTGCTGAAGGAGTTGTAATAAAAAAACATTATCAACGTTACATTTGTTGCAACGGTAGCGTCAGGTTCACGACGCGGGCGCGCGTGCACCAAATTTCTGCCCAATTTACAAGTGAACACAAACTGTGACTCAGAACTTCACCAGATCCTCCGTAAATTTACTGTCAGGGCGATACGCGTTCATGTCAGCAAATTAGACGGAACTTCAGCAGCTCACTGAGGCGCGTGAAATGTAAACAATGCAGGTGGAGACTCCATTAGCGTCACCAATGGGTGGAGCAGCTTCCCGGTCTTGGTGAGTTTGCCTGGCAGCAAAAGCAGCGGATGTTGCACTGATTAGTGTAGTTTCGCTGGACGACGTGATCAGTGGGATGTACTCCACTGTCGCTGTATTGTATGAAGGGTAATGTAAAGAGAGCGGTACAAACTTTGGCTGTGGGCTGGGACTCGCATAATGAACGTTTACTTACAAATACAAAGTAATTCAAAACTCCTTCGTCCTCGAGATACTGAGGTTGAAGTTTTAAAACGAATATTATGCGATAATATAATCGGGCTGTGACATTATTAAAGAAAAACATTATGTAATATTCTTTTGTGTCGATATTTGTACTGGGACTTGTGTATAGTGTGTTATATATGTTCTATTGTGTCGGTGTTTTTTGTGTTGGGTGTGTGTGTGTTGTGTTAGTGCTCAACTTGCGTAGGCAGAAAAGCCGTATGGGGGCAGAGACAAAGTGCTTGGGGTTAGCCAGCCTAGGCCTGCAAGTGGTCGAGTGAAATTGATATCCAAGCATGCAGAGTTTGTTGGTCTCCCGCTTTTAGCGAGGTTCATAAACTATAACTAGACTATGAACCGCTAAAAGAAAAACACAGGAACATGAGGGGAGTAACGGTCTCCAGAAACTCTGAACGTCGGAGAAAGCGCAATGGATCAGCCTATGGCATCTATGTAAGGGAGAAGTCAGACGAATACACCTCTCCTTATTGGTCGTTTCGTCGGGTAGCAAAAGTCAGGAACTCACATGAGAAGACTTTGAGGAATTGGAACACAGTTCTGCGCGAAACCCCTTTGAATGTGCGACTATGGACGATCGAGGAAAATGACCTCGGTAAAAATACGTTTTAGTGATGTGCCGTGAAGTAGCAAATACAGATCAATGTGCTCCATGTGTGTCAACAAAATCGAAATCAATGAAATGAGTGAATATGTATGAGTAAAACGTGCTTAAGTTAACGAGAAACATAGAATTCTAATTTCAGCAATCGTCCCTTAATGTAGAAAAGAAACTTACTCACTCTAACGATCCGAGGAAATCCGACTTGGGAAATGTAAGGGAGAAATATGCAAATGATCGGATCTGGAGAGTCAACCAAATTTGCTGATTAAAAATCGTCTCAATAATGTCAGAGAACTTGAAATTGCACTTTTTTGAATGATTTGAATTTACACTCAAAACATCGTGATGCAAAAATTGTTATGATTTTTTTATATATAAAGCTGAAACAAATGAAAGTACTCAAAGTGTGAAGTGGATGTATTGTGCTTGCAGATGGAGGGTTATACTTTCTCTTCCCTTACTTACTTACACCGGGAAGCATCATCTCGCTCCACCGTAATTTCTACAGAAAGGATGTTTTAATCCAAACAATCGTGATACGTATCATCTGGTACATTGGTTTTTTCAAATGGATGATAACTAACATCAGGACTCAATGACGGTTACCCCCGGTTGAGCCGGTACCCATTTCCGACACCTGGGTAGAGTGGGGAATTGTGTCTGTGTTCTACCTTTTCCTAACGAGGAGAATCACCAGGCAGCACTGCCGGGATTCGAACTGCTGACACCTTCCCGTGAAGGGCGAGCGCTCTTAACCACTCGGCCACTGTGACCACCGTCAGCGCCATTCGGCGAAGGTGGAAATATCATCCGAAGAGAATTGTCTCAAATAATGAACTGATGGAGTAAAGACTAGGAGGTCGTGCTAATAAAAATGTATTGTAATTCATGTGTAAAGGATGCGGTATTAGCGTTCCTTTGTCTGAATAATATAATGATTATTAGGGAAAATTTACCGGTCATTGATTAGTATCAGTTGTTAGTGGTTCATTAAGTATGTAACAATTATTAGTAGTTCAATTATTGTGTCAATTATCAGCATTTAATGGTGTTGTAATTGTTGCATATCAATTTGTAATGCGAACATCCCCCAAGGATCATGTCTCAGGATAAAAATTGTCTGGAACATAAATTGAGAAAGATTGAGATAGCATGTCATTCTAAGCTCATTAGAGGACAGGAATTGTCTCGAGGACGCCGGAAATTAAACCATAAAAATAGTAAAGGGGATATAAGTCGGCTGTCATAAAACTTAAGTATCCGTAAAATTTTGATTTTTGCAGGTTCTTCGTTGTGTATTGTCGTGTACGCTGTGTATTTGTATTTCATTGCATTCATGTCATTTGGAGGAGCGCCATTCCTCTTATGTAAGATTTTCTTGTTAATGCTAATTAACGAAGGGCCTAACGTTTCGTGTCACTGCTAAACATCAATTTTGTGTATCTTTACTTATGTATACACTCCACGTCTTCATTTGAGGGCAGATGATTGGTCAAAAAGTTGAATAATTGAATATGGCATCACCACGTTTCGTTATCTTGTTCGTTTTAGGCATTTACTTTACATAATTTGATTTCAAGTTTCGAAATATTTGCTCACCTCGAGTGGTGAGGAATCTTCCTTGAAAGAATTTCTTCTCAGTCCCCTCGCTTTCGAACTATAGTTACACTAAAGTAGTGTCAATTGATCAACTTCCGCCGCTCAGCTGGCGAGAAATCTATCAGTGTTTGAACCAAGGCGAATCCGACGGACTCGTGTTCTGTTTACTTGCAGGTGAAAAAAGCATGAGAAATGTAGGCAGATACACATTTTAAAACCTGTCAGAAGTGGGATTCGAACCCACGCCTGGAGAACCAGACTGCGACCTGAACGCAGCGCCTTAGACCGCTCGGCCATCCTGACGTACAAGGCATTAAATGCTGCGATTTAATATTTAAAGCAAATGCGCCGATAAAACGGTACATTTCGTTGCTTAAAAAACATTTTCAAATAAACTTATGTATCCATCATATACATAATTCAGGAGGCAAGTAAAATTGTTACAATGAGTACTTTTTACCTGAAAAGATTCCTCTAACATGACCGTCCCTATGAAGAAAGCATTAAGAAATGTAGGCATTCTTCATAACACATTTTAAAACCTGTCAGAAGTGGGATTCGAACCCACGCCTGGAGAACCAGACTGCGACCTGAACGCAGCGCCTTAGACCGCTCGGCCATCCTGACGTACATGGCATTAAAATGCTGCAATTTAATATTTGAAGCAAATGCGCCGATAAAACGGTACATTTCGTTGCTTAAAAAACATTTTCAAATATACTTAAGTATCCATCATATACATAATTCAGGAGGCAAGTAAAATTGTTACAATGAGTACTTTTTACCTGAAAAGATTCCTCTAACATGACCGTCCCTATGAAGAAAGCATGAAGAAATGTAGGCATTCTTAATTACACATTTTAAAATCTGTCAGAAGTGGGATTCGAACCCACGCCTGGATACCAGACTGCGACCTGAACGCAGCGCCTTAGACCGCTCGGCCATCCTGACGTGCAATCTTATGTTATGCTGCGATACAATATTTAAAGCAATTATGCCATTGCAACGGCACATTTCGCTGCTTAAAGGGGATTGGTTCGTTTTTCGACACAAAATACCTTTTTTGTTCGAATACGTGCGCAAAGGCTTCGTTGCGCTTCAGTTTAAACTTTCTACTTCTAGACATACATAATAGTTCAGGAGGAATCGAAACATCGAAGTTGCGTAGTTACAAGGCGCGCTGCGTTGGAGAGATACTTTATTGGCCAAGAAGCACGTCAGTGCTTTCATCGCTTTGAAAAGGCAATGATGAAAATGAAGTTATTACTGGTCAAAAATTTTTAGTAATTAGCCAATCAGAGCTCATGACTCGCGAAGACACGTTGGTCACCATTCAGCTGTGCGTGAAAGTTGCGTAACCGGGCGCTCGTGCGGAAATCATGTTCATATTTCAAGGTATAATACCGCTCATGTTAATTGATGTTTCGACTTGGTTTTGGGCTCATCTTATTCATATTTAAATGTGCTACAATATCTATTGAATAAATTTTCAATGTAAGTTTTCATTTTTTAGTAATATATCATGTCATAAAATTTATTTATTTAAAAAATTCTTAGAACGTCACTAAAAACAAATTTGAATTTTTACTCAATAGAGATCGCAGGATATTGTTTTTTGAGTGCGATGACACTAATAGTAACTTTTAAAATCAATTGGTTTGGCGCTTATTTCGCCTTGAAAAGCGTTTTTGAATGGCTTTCTCTTCAGAATAAATCGTTTTCTATGCAAAAAATAAAAAATGTGGACGAGGATAAACGTTTCAAAATTCTAATTCAGGAAGACATGACAGCGAACAGCAGCGACCTGAAAACGATGGTCCGTAACAAAACAAAATCTATTCTATTTTACCATAAAAGTCCTACCTAACTCTCACCACGGGACCTATTTTCTCCCTGAGAGTGATAATTCTCATTACAACAGTTGCATTTTCCTGAAGAGGTAATTTTGCATACTATTGCCTCACAAATTACACCCTGATGAACAATGGCTACGTCCTATAACACGCCAATATTGGCCCGCCAATTTACTACCTTATACTGTTTTACAATATTGAGCTCGCCAGCTGATCAAACACCAGAGTAAAGAACTGTTGACGTTTACGCAACACAATTTCCCCCATGAAATGCTTCAAAAAATTGCATTCGATTTTCAAATGATTTTATGCTCAACACGTTGACTACGCATTTGTACATATGTGTTCTACTAGGTAAATTGCTCATTTACATGTGTTCTTCTCAGTACCCTCCAACTGCAAGTAAGAATTATACGTATTATATTCAGTATTTCCATTTGCAGTATAGGGTTCCACAATGTAACTTTTGTGACTAAAATTTTGTCGTTATTTGAGCATACCACCCCTCAATGGGTTTTTTTAATTTTTTATCTATCGAAATAAGCACTCCCAGGTGGAAAATGTGTGAGGGCCCGAGCTTAGAGTTAGTTGGGCCTTTTTTTCTTGAAATTAAATATTTTTTGTTATGTTATTTAAGGCCACCTTTTTTCGGTTCACTGCTGTCCTGTTTTTCAGCACCTACTACTTTCTTCTTCAACTTTCATCTTGTTTCATGAACTACTTTATCAACTTAGTGTTTCTGTGCACCTTGTGCATAGATTCCGCGTTCACTTAGCTCCATACTGGATAGTGCCTTCTTCCTTCCTCTCTTCGGAATGCTTTTTTTTTAGCGGTTATAGGGAGGCCTAAACTAAAATCTAATCTAATCTGCGATGAGCGAAGACAGGGACGCCAGCGGTCTTTGTATCAGGTATCCATGACATGGGAAGTCTTCTGAATGATTGTACTGCAGATTGCACAGATGTTTGGTCTTTTGATGAAGACATATCCGTTAGGAGACAATATAGAATCTTTTCTAGGCATAATAGGGACATACGTCGGCCAAATGCATTACTTCCTCGCTCGTAGAGCTTCTGTAGTTAACCCTGGCATTTGCTTGTAGATTAACGATAACAAAGTGTATTATGATACAATGCGAAGGCTTCAGAGTAAAGTTTTAAAAGTATGTCAGAAGTGGGATTCGAACCCACGCCTGGAGAACCAGACTGCGACCTGAACGCAGCGCCTTAGACCGCTCGGCCATCCTGACGTTCTCATAAATGTTACGCTGCGATAGAATATTTAAAGCAAGTATCTCTTCGTAACGGCACATTTCGTCTCCTATAAGCGGGATAATGAATATTGCATTGACAGGTATATTACAATTATTAACATGAGTCAAAAGACAAATAAAATGTGTGAGTTGTGGTGACCCGTCTCTGAAATTGTATTGCTGACCATGTGCTTCATAAGTAGAATAAGGGCCGGTTTAAATCGATTATGCAGTTTCATATATATGCATGAAGTGGAAATTGAATCGACGCTTATAAAACAGGGTTCTCATCATGATGGCCGTGCTCACCCACTGGCCCATGCAGGGTCCTGTGTCTGACAGGGACGATATAATATAATGAGTTAAAATGATGTAGCACAGAAATCGGCTAGTCAATGTGTTCCAGATGGAAGGAAGCGATGTTTTAGTGATTGTTCAAATTAAATGTATTTCGACTGCAGAAAAGAACAAATTTTTCGTTTTGACGGGCGTGCTGAAGAAGTAGTAATAAAAAGAAAATTTTCAAGGCGCTATATTTGTTGCTACGGTAGCGTCAGGTTCACGACGCGGGCGCGCATGCGCCAAATTTCTGCCCAATTTACAAGTAAACACAAACTGTGACGCAGCACTTCACCAGATCCTGCGTAAATTTACCGCCAGGACGATACGCGTTCATGTCAGCAAATTAGACGGAACTTCAGCAGCTCACTGAGTCGCGTGAAATGTAAACAATGCAGGTGGAGACTCCATTAGCGTCACCAATGGGTGGAGCAGCTTCCCGGTCTTGGTGAGTTTGCCTGGCAGCAAAAGCAGCGGATGTTGCACTGATTAGTTCAGTTTCGCTGGACGACGTGATCAGTTGGATGTACTCCACTGTCGCTGTATTGTATGAAGGTTAATGTAAAGAGAGCGGTACAAACTTTGGCTGTAGGCAGGGACTCGCATAATGAACACTTATTTACAAATACAAAGTAATTCAAAACTCCTTCGTTCCCGACATACAGAGATTGGTGTTTCAACCTTTATGCTCACTCTTCAATTCTTCACTCTGAGCTGTAAAGTTAGAATTAAATGTTACCTTCAAATCTGTCTTCACTAGATAGTCTAGTTTTCAAGAGTCAGTTCACGCTGCGATGTCGTGCTCACGCCATGACGCGTTTGTCGAATGAAGTTATGGCGGAGATGCTCGTGGTTCACGGTGCGGTTGACGGCCATGCCAGGCGCTGCTGGATTGTGTTCTCGCAGTCAATGTTTACCACCACATCGCATATTTGCGGTGCTATATCGTCGTCTTCGTGTGCACGGTAGCTTCCGGGTGAACAGGGGAGGTTATGGAACAAAGAATACAGCTGATGATGCAGTGCAGCATTACACCAGTAACGTGCCTCATACAAACACCCGACTATACCACGTGATTTAGGAACACCAAACCACGTCGACGTATGGCATCTTCTCAATGGTAAGATGTACATTCTTGCCAATATCAGAAAGTTCAGGATCTGCCGCCGACCGTCTAGATCTCTGGTATACAATTTGCATGTCAGGTCCTGAGGCAAGAATAGGAGCATGAAAATTTCTTGAAGCATGTCCACTTCACCAATGAAACCACTTCCACACGCCACGGAACGTCGAACTCACATAACGTTCGCAGCTGGCAAGAGAATAATGCTCATGAAGTGCATCGCTTCTACTAGCTACACCGGCTTGGTTTCGATGTGTGGGTGGGTATTGTATTGAATGTATGGGTTGGTATCGTCATCGACTATCTTACTGGGCCGCATCTGATGCCGTCTCCTCTAAATACTCGTAGATCAGTTTAGGTCACGTTTCTGAGGGACGACCATTGGTATGGCCTCCAAGATGCCCAGACACGAGTCCTTTAGGTTTCACATTTTGAGGCCACATGAAATTAATGATTTATGAAACACAGGCGAAGTTCGAGATGGATCGTGTCTCAATTAAGGATAGCGGTCGCACCAGATAAGATTGTAGAATAACCAAAACTTTTGTACTGTCCACCAATATATTCATACGAGGTATCAGACCTGTATTGACGCAAGGGGCAGACATTCTGAACATTTATTGTAAAGTTTGTTCGACGAACCATGTTTTCTTGATATTCGTTTCTTTTTCCTCTATGACATCTCACAGAAACATAACTGGCATTAAGGTAAGTTTAAACCCCAGAGCCTTCGAAACTAAGGAGTGTTGAAATACTTCGCACTCCTGAAAAGTGTTCATTTTACATGTCCCTTCCAACTGTCGAAGTTTGTACCTCTCGTTTCTAACACCCAACACATTAGATAGAGGATGTCAAACTATTTATGTTCAGTGCAGATGTTATACTCTTCAGTATTACTGTCTATGGTCTACGATCAAAGAAAAAAATGAAACAACGCTAAGAACTGGAGGAGGTGACTGGCCAGCATTTCTTTCCTATTTTCAAAGTTCCAAAAGAGCCACGTAAGTCTGAGTCTGCGAGAATATCATCACGTCTATACATTCTAAAAGAATCGTCTTACCAGGAGGAACACCGATATGACGCGAAGACGCCAATCGAAAATGCCAGGAACATCGACGTACGATTACATGTTATATTTTCTTTATGTTATGTATTCTAAATGGGGATTTTAGAATAACTATATTTATAGAATTAATTATCCATTTATTTGAATTGTTTTAGGAAGTAGCTTCTGTTTATATCCTAGAGCGCTAATATCAAAATTACTAATTAGCATCTCAGGAAGTAGCGTCGACCGAGAGGGTTGCCTTCAAGGGACGCAGGCAGGCAGACAGTAGGGCACGGGCGACGAATCGAGAAACAAGTTCGGCTGTGAACGTTAAACTGCCTCGGTCCAATTAGGACTGAGGGTATATACCTCTTGTATACCTCTTGCCATTGAAGATAAATAACGAAACTTACTACGCCCAGTTAGATATCAATCCCATTCGCGCCCTCAGCAATATAAATAACCAACGTTAGCATGCCTTCGCCATTAAAAAGTGACCAAATAGTGCCATCGAACGTAGCCTAAACCTTCACCTGTCAGCCATGATGCTGAGGCCGCAGCCAGACAAACAGCAGTGGAGCAGGGCAGAGCAGAGCAGACCCGGCGCGGTGTTTTATGTTAGTGGTATTCCTACTAGGGTGGCCAGACAAGTAGCAGGGAGCAGGATGGGGCAGCGCTGTCCGGAGCAAGCGGTAGCAGCGTTTTATTTTGGATGATAAAACACCGCTCGGGAGCTGGCGGCCAGTTGCACGCCAGAGCTCGTACGGGGAGGATGTCAAACTTCTGATCTCCTCGATGCAAGCTATTCCTGCGATCGGGGGTGCATCTCATATTTCGATCATTACTATGTTGATGAACATTGGTCATTTATAGCAGACGCTATGGAAGTTAGTGGTAAGTGGGCTTCTACGGTAATTTATACGTATACGAATAGGTATTTTCCACCTCATAAATCGGAAAACTTCATTATATCAAGCATTTTCTTTGTCAATACCTACACTTAGAGCGTACCAATGCCGAATATTTCATATCAGGTTTTTTTTTGACGCATGGCACTATACTTGACTGCAAACATACTTTTTTATGTATAAACTTATAATTTTTTAGTTATAAACATTAATCAGTTTTCTCCTAAGTTATACTGAGGAAACACAGGTTAGGTCATCTGTTGGAGGTAAAAATAACTTTGAAAGCATGCAACTAAAAAACTATTAGTTTCTCCAAAAAACGGTTGTGATGTTCGTGATCTATGGGAAAATAGCAATTAAATTGAAACTTAGCGCCGCAAGCCAAATACAGAAGATCATTTTACAGTTTGAAATTGTTTAATAATTTATAAATTTTAAATTCGGGTTGTTATTTTCATAAATACATATATGTCTTTATACGCTTGAACGAATGAGTTCCTTGTTCTGTAATGCATCTACACGTAAAGCACTGCAAAATAATTCAGATTCAAGTATTTATAGGGTTTCAAGTCATTCGTCAATGCAGTATTTGCATGTTTATTCTATCAGCCATCACAACTTGCATGTCATGCAATTAATTTGTGGAATTTCCGAGAGCAGTTATAAAACAGTATCAAAGCCAATTCAATCATAGTGGGTAGAAATATTACAGGGAAATCAAACGTACTATACGACAGTGTACGGATGTACTTATAATGCTAACAAGATAATGCATAGTATAGTAATATATAAATAAAATTTGGTTGGATGAAATATTGCCAGTTCTATAGTTATTTAATAAGCAAAATTTGAGTTAACTACAGTGACAGAGTAGCGCTCTCGTGGCTCCAAAATTTCAACTGCTGCGGACTCAGGACTGCCACTGCTGTTTGTTTGGCCGCCTAACTTAATAGCATAAGCTAGCAGCTACCAGAGGGTCGAAACTGCTCTGCTCAGCCCTGCTTCACTGCTGTTTGTCTGGCCGCGGCCTGAGACCGTGGACAGGATGCGAGAGATCAGCCTGTCAACATCTGCCCTCAAACCAGATGAGTTTTCCCCTCATATCGTACCTGTCTAGATGCTCTTGATTCAAACTTCTAAGGATGTAGGATGCGTGTTCTGTCATGAAGTTAATAACTTTCGAATATGTAATTTCCCTTTTCATTCAAAAATGCCTCTTATTTACCCTTTTGTCGTGAGATGAGTAAGGAGAGGAAAGGAGACGATCGTTCGTAAGAAATGAATGTTAAAGCTTTGAAATTCATTACCGCTAACACGTTACCGAAGATCACAGTAAATGTGTCATTTGAAAATAATATTAGTTATATAGAAAATATTCCCTTTAAGGGTGGTGGCAGCTCCAATTATACTTTAACATGATTAATAAAGAATAGAAAATATTATAAATGTGGCGAATAGTAATGTCACGATGATGAAACGATACGGAAAGATCATGCTCCAGAGAATAATCGAGAACATGCAACCCATTACAACGCTAGCAGCGGTGAAAGATCCATTACACAGAGGTAGTAAGTAAGCTAAAAAAACGAGCTACGCAGAGCACGCAGGAGTTAAGAGGTACGTCTGAACTTCACAAAATAAGTAAAATTATGCAGGAATGAATAACAGAATGTTTATGCACGGGAGCTAATATGTAATTTTGTTCAAGGAAAATTCATTATGTTAACTCGTTAACTACGTATTGGTACATTTGTGTACCAGAAGGAAAATTGCTTATTAATGTACCTGGATCAATAAATCGCATATCAATTATTTCACTACCTTAATTTAAATCAGACTATGTTGTGCAACTTGAACTGTTGTCGTGCAATTTTATGCTTTCCGCTTCTTAGAAAGTATAAAAATGAAATCTAAGAGTAAAGACGGATTTGCAATTCTGCTGCTTCTAACCCAGCCGAATCGTTTTTAGCAACCGCGCAGACGCAGTTTTGTTAAAATTATAAATTACCCAGACAATTATGTGTTATAAACTTCTGCTTTCACCTACACAGGAACAAAGTATTTTATTCTCTGATACGCATGATGACTAGTCGGTAATTTGCGTGTCAACTGACAGCCTCCAACACAGCCAAATGACAGCCTCCAACACAGCCAAATGACAGCCTCCAACACTGTCAAATGACAGCCTCCAACACTGTCAAATGACAGCCTCCAACACAGCCAAATGACAGCCTCCAACACTGTCAAATGACAGCCTCCAACACTGTCAAATGACAGCCTTCAACACTGTCAAATGACAGCCTCTAACACTGTCAAATGACAGCCTCTAACACTGTCAAATGACAGCCTCAAACACCGCCGACTGCCCTCCTTGAACCATGTCAACTGGCAACTAGAGCCCCGTCAACTCACCTTCGTTGCCTAGGCCGGCTGTCGCTGCAGCCATCACCACCACCACCAGCAGCCACAGGTGCATCAGCATGCTGCACTCGCCAACTTCACTCTACCGCGGGCTTGGTCCTCACGCTAATGTCCCGGCGCCTCACTCCTGCAACAAGAGACGCGATCGACTCACACGCTCTGATGATGCCTCGCTCCGTGCTGTGCAAGTTATTTCACATCGAGTTGGCGCACTTCACGACAAGGCTCCTAGGACGTACAACTTTACGAGTTAATTTCGGGGGGTTGAACTCAAGTTCAGTATACAACTCAAATGAAAGTCGGTTTTAATTTTAAATTTTGAAGTGATTGAAAGGTTGGTCAGAACGAGCTTTTGACTTTCATCAAGTACATTCAAAAATTAGCTTGTGATCACCAGTGGGAGAACAGCTGAACACCAGAACAACAGTTTTGTTGAGGGCTTTTGACTCCAGTTCGGTAATTGAGGACTAAGTGTCTAGGGGTCGGGTTTCAATATTGCAGTGGTCAAGCACGAGTCAGATAGCGGGTTGTCAATACCGTAACGCGTTGCGAAAGTCGCTGTCTTTTGTTGAGATTGTCCTCGGGGTTGGGTGTATAGTTCCGCGTGTGCTCTTTCCCATTTCCGGACTTGCCTCTCACACCAGTAAACTTTCATGATTATTTTCTGAGTCGTTTCTATCCTCACAACTCGCACGAACTACACAGAAACACGCTCCTGGACAACTCAGTCAACGTTACCAAGGAGTCGTTTAATAGAAGAAGTAGGGGTTGCACGTAAAGGCTCCCGTTTACGCGCCAACGCCACCCGCAATTTATAGGATCAAAAAAATAAACTCATACTCTTCAATTTCGAGACGAAAGTCTCCGGTGGCAGCGACCCATTTTAATTAATTTAAACTTACTTTACGTAAAAGAAGCTCACCAATATACAGCATAACCACTTCATTCAGACTTTATCCTATTATACACGGGCCACAATTCAATTGAAGGGAAAACTTAGGGCCCTGACAGACGAGCGGGTTGGCCGCCGCGGGTGCAAAGCGGGTCAGACGCTGCGGAACCGATTTTGAAAGAGTTTACATTGATTTATATGTAAAACGCTGATTTATATGTAAAAGCCAGCGTTTTACATATAAATCAACATAAACTCTTTCAAAAGCGGTTCCGCAGCGGCTGACCCGCTTTGCACCCGCGGCGGCCAACCCGCTCGTCTGTCAGAGCCCTAAGTTAGTCGTCAAGAACATGTTCATGGTTTCGTGACCTCATTTTCTCACTGTATAAGTCCCAAATCGAACGTGACCCTTACAAAAAAATCTCGAAATGATTGCACTGCCTTCACATCTTTGCAATACGAAGACGCAAGATGGATCCATTGCTCTAAAGGGTTCTTGTTTCATTTTACATCTCCCTTCTTTCTGGCAACAGGTAACTCAAGCCTTCGTATTCTATACAGCCCAATTTCAGAGCTTCCATAGATGGTTTTGCAATTTTGTGCGGACACTTACGGCATTTTCGTGTCTTTTTGACTGCATAAATTTATTTTCTTAAGCTCAGGATGCATGGTTCCTGTACAAGTAATTTAATAGCACTCATTATACTCACCAGTTATTTGCTATGGCTATAAACACCGGTTTTTCTTTGACAATATTCTTTCTAATTCGTAAGGTACTTGGTGATTCACCGATGGTCACTGAGAGCATTTTAACTTTTACTCGATCAAAGCCAGATGATAGCACTATTCATTAATTGTTCGCCCATTCAAAATTTGATCGGTAAAGTTGAGTTTTATTGGAATTAAATTTTACATTTTAGTTTTCCTACCGCAGCTAACGTGTTTAGTCTTGCTAGCATCTCTACAAAGAGGCAGACAGTGGTACTTATTGAAAGGATGAGAATAATTTACGGCATTAAGAAATAAGAACGCCAAGGACATCGCAGTGGAACAGGGACAAATTAGCCAGTATCGTAAAAATGTGAATGATCACATCGGGCTTTCAATGACACCGGTAGCGACAATTACACTGGGTAAATTTCAGGCAAGAACGGAACTCAAGAATGCAGGTGAAGTACAGGAAGCCCGAATTTCATATTGCACAATTTGAAGTCCTTCCCGAGTGGAATTGCTTGTTTTTTTAGAATTGAGAGCTGTAAAACGAGGAGCAGTTGATGCTTTTTGAGGAAGATAGATTCTTTTGACGTTTCAGTGTCTCTTTTCTTCAAATGAAAGTCCAGTCATACGCTCTTGATTTCAGCACCGGGTGCCACATGCCAACCATCGCACGTGTGTTTGTCTCAATCAGAGCAGTTATTCTCTGCTCATGTTGGCATGCAGCAACGAACTGACCAACGCGCGTTGCAACGCTTTGCCGACCTCGTCTCTTGCATTTAATTCACATAACTCACTGCACAAACTTATGTTCTCCCTTTAAAAAACAGTGAAAATCTGACGGTTGAGTCTTATATACAGTGAAGGGGAAATTTGATCAGCTCTACAGATCCCTCGTCTTGAATACTATTTTTGGTTTTTTACTAATTGAGTTTTGTTTTAAAGAGACTTATCTGAATAGTTGACAAATGTATTTCAAGTATTTCTCCGTCATTGCAGTAACATCAACCTTCAAGGTATTCTGTTATCTCTGTGCCAGTAATTATAGTTTTTTTAATCAACATTAGTCAACCTCACCCGCTGGAGAGTCAAGTCCCAGAATGGCAAATTACCTCTGCTTTTGCAACGTCAGTTGAATTCCGTCTGTCACGCCTTAATTTTGTGAGTTGCTTGCGAACGTGAACAGTTGCTTCAGCTCATCAACTTCTTTTCCCTCGTGAGTGTGAGAACGACTGCCACGTGCTGGCCAGTACAGCCACACATTGGCTTATCATGAACATGTGACGGTTTTCTCAGAGTTTATCGGACGTTCTGCCTGATATTAGGGAGCTTTTGCAGGTCAGCTTATCGAGTAAAAATCTTATTTTTGTGTTTTGTGATTAGAGGGACTGTCGGCCATCTTTCGCGTGACCACTTCAGGAAGATGCCATTATTGTCTCTAAGTGGTAAACGCTCCCAGGAGTAAAATGTGAAGTCTCGAGCTGAGATTGCGGTTTTCATAACCTGACTTTATTTAATACCGTAGCGTAAATGATAAATAATATTTCATCGAATTCTTGACACCTTCATTCTTCCTCCCTTTGGAACACCTTTTTTGTAGTCAGGGTGGCTTGAACTAACTTACAACTTATTCTTATCATTTGTGGGATGCGTCTACCCTTTATTTTTGGGGGTTTCCGAGCTGGTATCGATAAATTGTTAACATTTGCATAAAGTCGTAGTGTTTTGTGCTTGCCCAATTTCCTTCGCTAACAAAGTTGCAAGTTGTTCAACATTGTTATTATGCAGCTCTCTCGGTGTAGCTAAAAGCTTCATCAAAATTGAAATTAAGTGCAAACTATTTATTATCTCAGCCTCGCAGCGTATTTCGTTGATGGAGCTCAAAATCTTTTCAGATATATAAATATAAGACGTCTCTCATGACTGAGTTAGTGGTGAAGAAAATCTAGAAAATTATACTAGCTTCAGTTATTTTCAGGTATTATACTAGCTTCTAAGATGAAAATTTATCGCCTATTTTAGACTTTCCTCGGTTTATTGACGTAATCTTAAAAAAGTTGCTTTCGAGACGCTGTAAACTTAATTAGCTTCAAACATTCCACGCTTGTGGCTTGTGAATCCTTTCTGACATGTTCTCTGAACAACATTCGTGAAAGATTTGGTTACAAGAACGATTATACGACGATTCTTTTATTTATGAACGACATTATTATGAACTCTGGTTTTATAATTTTGGCAAATTAAAAATTGTTAACATGCGTACTCTATTTGGCCTGAAGCGTAGCTATCAAAGTTCAAAAAATGTGCAGTTGCGCTTCGTCACGCGTGTTCAGTGTGATTTCGTGTGAGATCTTCATCACCGAAACAATTTTCATAGACTTTGCATTGTCAAGGTTAGCATGAAGGCTTTACTGATAACTTCATCATTTCAGCAAGTTAAAAATAACTCCACTTCGGAGTAGATTTCAACGACAAATATTTAATTTAAATAAATCCTCCATTATTTTGATTTCCAAATAGACCCTGAATAAATCAGCAGTTATTGGTATTTACATACGAATATATCCTACGAATAAATCCGCCGTTATCGGGATTTACACACATCCCCTGGAAGAACACCTGTCCTCAATACACTCTTTGTGCTAAACAAAGTTAGGATGGAATGAAGGCTTCCAGGCAATGTGACCATCGCGCCGCATGCTGCCAGGCAGATCAGGTGCCCGGTAATGAGCTCAATATTGCTCACAATGGACACAAGGTTGCGTCAGGGCGGAGCATCACAACATTCTTTGTCGGCGAGATCATTTCCTCGCAGCCGTCACCGGTTAATTGATCTTGTCATCAGCGTTATTATCGTGCGTATTTATCGTGTTCATTTTCAACCCACGCTACCCGTTTATTTTGCATATTTTCATCAAATTTGAACGAATGTGTTTCTTTTTCCAGGCATTTTATACGTAGTCAAGAAAAATACCTCGCTTCAATTCTGTGCTGTGTTTTTAGATTGTTTTTGCGCTAGAAAAACATTTTTATGCACTTTGAGCGTGTCGCCACGCACAATGTAGCTAACTGCAAAATATGAACACACCCACCGATATTCAATCGCACACTTCAAAGAGTGTAACGCACGTGTAATCTCAAGGTTTTGATACGTCGTGAAGTAAATGAAAAGAAATATAAACCTCCTCTTCAGGGAGGTACAACAGTTACTATTGTATTTATGAGAATTAGCGCTCGTAGGAGGAATATGCGAGGACTCGAGCTAAAGGTTAGGTAGGCCTTCCTTTTGTTGAAATAGAATGGTTTTTTGTTTTGTCATGGAGCATATTTTTTCCTTTCACTAAAGTTCAGTTTTTCAGCGCCTGCCAATTTTTTCTTCAACTTTTATTTGAATTCAATAACTTCTTTCTCCACTAATTGTTTCTATGCACCTTTTGCATAGATTTCCTGCCCCCTCAACTCCATACCAGATTGTGCCTTCCTCTTTCCTTTGAAACGCCTTTGTTGCGGTTAGGGAGGCTTAAACTAGCATTTAATCTAATATTATCGAAATTTAAACCATTATCTGATGAATGTATTAAATTTTATGAGTTCAGTAATGTAATTTCACGAACCACGATCTGGAAGAATTGATAATACGTCAGGGACACTTTGGTGTTGTCTCGGTATTAACAGCAGCGAGATAGCCTCTCATTTCCATAGTTTCCATTAGTTATTTTGTACAGGTTTTGATGAGATTTGAGTAGCTCCTGGAATTTACTCACTTCTCCAAAAGTTGCACAGTTTAATTTCTAAAAATTCTTAAGCCCACAGATTTATTCGAACGTTTAATTCATAACATATGTATTTACAGTCATTCAAATCAAGATCATCAGAAGGTATCTCATCAAAACGTTTGCTATTGTTTAACCAAGGTGCCAATGATTCAGACGGATATTTGCCGTTATATTGTATCTTACTGGCAGGCTAACCGCGATCTTTTGGGTAGATGGCTTAATTTCTTTAATCAGTGTGTTGATCTATTCATCATCTCTCACTATTTCTCCTTTTCCAATTCATTTTCCAGTTCACATGCCAGTTCACTAGAGCTAAAGCAACCGAAATGAACTTATATCAAAACACCCTCGTTATACTGTTGCCATTGTATTCTCTAAAGGAATAACCGCGCATTTTTTGGGAAAAGCGTAGCTCCATGGTACATGAAGATATTACAAACAGAGCTTAGTTTTATTTCATTCTTCTTAGGTATTCGTGTAAAAAAAGTGTATCCATCCTAGAAATTACAGCGAAAATCCAGGTGAGTTGTAACGTGACGGGGTTTGTGAAAAAACTTCCCTGCTGGTGGACTTGCATCCAGTCCGTCCGAATGCAAGCAACTCTGCTTTGTGTGAGCACGGCCGCTGTGGCACTGCCGTACACTGGGTCTCTGTGCGTGTTTAGCGATATCCTTCTAATAACTGCATGGCTAATATTAGCCTCGCAACAAATGATGCTTCGTAAGTATGTTGCGGTGGTCGTTGCGATTTTCTTCAGTTCTTAATCAAGGCATTATCACTTGATCTACTCTTCTCCCATCATTTTTGTATTTAATCATGTCATTATTCCTTATCCATGCTTCTTATTACTTATTCATCACTTCTATACTTGAACAAGACAGAATCTATCACTTCTATACGTAATCAAGGCCCATCAAATTAGTAGGCAAACTCTCGGACCTACCTAAAGGTGAGGCACGTCAGCTAGGGAGCTTTTAGCTGCACCGTTACGTTATAATTGTTTTAATTTTACCAAATTTTTTTTAATCAAATGTGTTTTTTGGAAACACTTACTACGGACCAATGAAATAAAAATTATTCTCGTTGTACTGATGCATTCAGGACTCGGAGGAGATTTTTTGTCCTTTTACGCATACTGAAATAAATCGATCCTTAATTAATACACCCATGAAATAAGAACCTTTGAATTAAGAAATTTTTAAAAACCAAAATGTTTTACTACATTTCGTGTATCAACTTTCTTCGAAGTAAATTGTTTCTCTTATCTCTTTCTTTTTGAAAAAGAGCTTTGTGTTCCTGTTTACTTGGGTACTAACATACAAGAATCCTATCATCGCTCGAGTAAGGGACGGGCGATAGTATTCAAGATTGGCGCATGTGCAAACAGTTTCGTCGTTAGCGGTACGTAGGGCTGATTAATTAAGAGGACAATTATAATTCATATGAACAGCCTCGCATCGAGTTCACGGCTGCAAATTGAAGCCTGGCTCAGTTAATTGAACTTGCGATCTCATAAGCTAGTGCCGCTTCGCTCGCAGACACATGGAAGATCACTCTCAGTGTGTAGGCATTTGTTTACGTGTAGGAAACTCACTATTTTGTGTGTGACAGCCAGTTTGTAAAAACACGAAATAAGTTTCCGATTTTTTTTGTTTCCCGTCACTTGAATTATTATGTCCCTACCGCTGCCACGGTCATTCAATAATTGTCCTAACCATGGTTACTTCTCTAGGTGAAAATTTGAGCAGCGATTTCTGAATCTCCGGATTATATTTACGATAAGTTTCGATTTCCAGACGCAATGACGGACCAAGTGGAATAGGGTAAGGCATGTCGGTGTTGGGGTAACTATCGATATGCAGTTAAGAGCATCGCTGAACTGACACGTTGATGCTTCTCTGTGTATGGTAGGGCAACAATAATAGAAGTTGCGCATTATGATGGACGGTATTGTATTTATTGCATAATAAATGCTAATGCATTAGCACAGTGCATTAGCAGTGATGATGAACTTGCTCTGCATCGAGTACGTAATTTGATTAACAAGAGCTCAAACTACCGCCCCTAGAGAGACGAGAAATTAGGGCTGCGAGCTGGAGAACAGACAAGCCTCGCATAATGTGTGCTCGTGTTCAGCACGATGGGTCTCAGAAATTTGTTGCTACCACTGAACTATAAATAATTTTGCCCCTCACGTGAGAAAAATGAATGAGAAAACCAAAAACGTTAACCGCCGTGGGTTAAACTAAAATTCAATATTTAGCTCAAATTTGAAGTCAAGTTGAGTGAGAAATAATGAAAATGACAAACATAAAATGGATCGTGCCTTCATTTAACTTCAATTAAGTATTTATGAAAATAGAGTTTGTGACTACTGGTCGGTGAGCAGCATTATGAAAATTCCCTCCGTGTACCCCCCGATGCTCAAATGGCGATTAACGTGCTAAAAGAAGTTTGGGCAGGAGATAATTGTCGCTAAAGGTTGGGCTGGCGTAAGAGCCTCATTTCTTAAGAAAATCTACTTGCGCTGTCGTCGTGCGGTGAAGTTACGCAGAACCTTTCGGTTTTGTTCAAGCTTTTGCGTCATCTGAGCGAACTGTTCTCGGACGGCAACCATTGAGTGTGACGCAGATGGGTGACAGGGCTGAATGGACGGCATCCGCAATACTAATTGACCAGTGTACACGGCTCGTCAAAAATGACAGGCCTCAATATTTTCCTTGAATAGATTTTCCAGAATATATTTCCAATAGGTCGATACATGAGCAATCTCACGCGTAAGATAAAAAGAACCAACGTAAATGTGAACATTTCTATTTTTTAAGCGAACGATTCCGAACGTCATAATTCCATCTTCAGTGCTGAAAACACACGGAAAGGTCAAACTTGAAAAATACTCAAAAATAAAATGAAAAAGGTAAGCAAACATCTATAAAACTTAGATCCTAATCATTTAAAAGTAGTACAACTGACGATTCTCATTGGCTTGCACCCCCTTTCATAAGCACATGCAATCGTACATTTACACGTGGGAACCTTATACACAGACTGAACCGAAGAACTGAACCGAAAAACTGAACCGATTATAAAATTATTACAATAAAACACTCTGACGCAACTGAAGTAAAAAAAACTTTACTAGAAATACGCCTTCTCTTTTCTGTTCTGAGTTCATATGACCCAAAGAGGTAGTTCTACGCACAATTTCTGCTTTGCTACACTCAAAGTTACAGGAGAGGGACAGTATTTTTCATCTAGAATTTTTCGGACGGAATTATCCATGAAAAATTAAGGATACTTATTGTAAATCAATAATATCCAATAAATTCTATTTTACGATGGAATATTTAAAAACTACTAGATAAGCGATATCCACGATGAAGTAATGTAATTATGCATGATTTGATAAATCCCTTAAAAATACAACTGATGTAGTTCGTAGTAAGACCAGTAAATGTTGGCTTCCTGTAGACAGAGGTAATGAGGCTGGAGTTATACTTTTTCACGTTATACATCTAAGAAATGAATTTTCCATTATGTTTTATTCCCATAGTAAATTTAATATTAGGATGAGATGCATTGATATATTCGTGACAACTAGTAGCTTCATTTTCAGAACGAAACAAAACAAACGTATCATCCGTACATCAACGGTCGAATACGGGCTTAAATTCTGCTGGATATTGGGTCAGAGAATTCTTCTCCAAGTAAGCCAGGAACGAGTTTGCTAAGAGGGGCGGAAAGCTTGAGCTCATTGCCAGACCGTCAATTTGTTTAAAAGTTTTCCCTTTGGATACAAAAAACTTAATCTTGTAGCCGATGTAGGCGTTTGAATGGAGCTCTGTCATAATTCATAACGATGAGGTTGTCTTGAAAAATATGTCCAAGCAAAACATTAATTGATTCATCTAGTGGTACGTTTGTATACAGGGATTATACATAAAAACTACACATGAACAAATTTTCTACGTCGTTAACAGTCGATAACTCGTGTACAAAGTGATTCGAGTTTTCTACGGAAAATTCACAATTGCAAAAAGGTGTTAACACCGGCACAAAATTTGCACTAAGTTTAAAATTATGGGTCTCATCGGTACCTCTGATTTATAAATTTTCGGTAATCCATATAAAAAACACCAAGTTGAGAACCCATCGAACGGAACGTATTGTTAACTCGTCAGTTAAAATTTCCCGCTCTCTGTCATTTTTAAGTCTATAACTGATCTTTTCTAGCAAATTTTTCCCGATCGGCGTGAACGGATTCTATTTCCGAAATATAGTCGAGTTTATGGAGTATTACAACTCCATTCCCTTTATTGGATTTGGTAACATGTATCGAATCGTCGGTGCCCAATTTTTTAAGAGCTGAAAAATCTCTA
>JACJUY010003675.1:30560-43875 GCA_014220935.1 Platorchestia sp. MABIK | reverse complement strand
TCCTTCCTCTCTTTGGATCTCATTTGTTGAGGATAGGGAGGCTTAAACTAACTAATAATCTAATCTTAGAAAGGCTCTCGTACAAGCGTTTAAGAGTTAAAATATATATGTGAACGTTCAGTTTAGAAATTGTTAAACCAAACTCCAGTCCTAAGCACAAAACCCGTTTCCCGTCTGACGATAAAACTCTGCTTATTTACGATACTTGTTTACGATAAAGCCACAATCTGAGGCAAGCAAAATCTATTGACGATACTTTCGATTTAAAATCCAGAAGAAAATTTCCATGTCGCGTTTCCAGAACCTTGAGGGAGCGTTGCTTAGCAGCTTCTGCCGCATGGATCGGCACTGGTCCGAATAATTATTATTCTCCAGTTGGCGGCGGTACAGTCGAACTCGGAGGAACTTGGGAACGACTTGATAATGGTAGCAAGCTCTCAAAAATTTAACATCACAAACTAGCTTATCGTTTTTCTTCCATTTCGTATCTACCCATAAGTGTAACTTAAATAAAGACTTAAGGGCAGTCAAACTGAACATTGCGTCAACCTACTGACATATTTCTGTGTGTGTGTATGGTTGTGGTGTGTGTTTGCGCGCGTCTGTGTATGTGAGGTTCCCATGTGTAAACGTATGATTGTATGTGCTTGTGAAAAGGTGTGTAAGTGAATCAATGAGAGTGGTCAGTTCTACTGCTGTTTCAGCACTATAGATGGAATTATAACATTCCGAAACGTTTACTTAAAAAATAAAAATGTTCATCTTTACGTTGGTTCTTCTTTTTATCTTACACGTGATTTTCCAGATGTTGATGCCAAACAAATATTGTAATCCCAATAGTACCTGCGATTGAAATATTCTTGTACTTGTGCACTGGTGAAACTCGTATCACTGATAAGGTCATTGAGCGTCGCAGAAATACCGGAGATGCAGGCACCTAGCAAATAAATAAACACACCATGGGTATTATTAGGTAAGGAGATAGCTGTCGTGTATTTTCATGCGCGAATATACAATGGGAGGTTAAAATTATTTACACTAATGCGATTTTATGTTTGTCAATTCGTTTCTATCGGGAACACGAGTTAAGTGAAAAAAAATGACGCACGTACACAAAAATAAAGGGGACAAAACTTATAAAGCATTGATATTATCACACAGATGTTTATGTTTTACGAAGACCAGTAAATGAAAATGATTAGACGGTACTCGCCAATCTTCGCCGTAGAGACTTCCATTCCACTTTCATATTTCCCGATGGTTTCTTTTCAGAATGCTCTTCATCGACCGCACCTGGTTTTTTTTTAGTATGGGACAGAGTACGCTCAAAAAGATTTTGAAATATACTAGAACATGCTGTAATTTAATAGACAATCGCTTCTTACAATATCACGCTATTGATATTTTATCCCGGATAATTTAGTCAGTCGCGTGGTTGACATGCTACGAAGCAGCAGGTGAAGTATCGAGCTCTGCTAATTACCACGCCAGGGCTGGCAATGTGCTCCGCAACCTCTGAGGGAAGAAAATAAGGTCACGAACCTAAGTAAAACTTCCTGACAAGCAAATCTACACTTCATCTGAATTTTGACTTCTTTACAGTTAAGTGAAGTTGCAGCACAGCTATTGCTTTTTCATGGCTAAAGTTATTCAAAAATTATTTTCACGGCCTGAAGACTCATTTAAGAACATTGATAGGCCACCACAATCTCCGTATCTGAATCATTACGAAAATTTATGAGATGCGCTTGAGAGGTTCAGCGTGCCTCGTCGCCTTTGCCTACAGCACTGAACACATAAGGAAAGATGTAACTTCAATCGAGGTCAACATTGGAACTCCAAAGGACCCGGACACTTACGATGCCAGGGGAAATGCGGACTGTTACTCTATCCAACAGCACACCAACTGAATAGTAATAATTTTTTGAACAATTCAATTTACTTATGGATTTGCAGCGAATAAAATTTCAACTAGATTTAGAACAAGCGCTTAAGCCTGAAACGACGTTTAAATTGAAGTTTCTTCGTGCAAAAATATTTAGATTACAGGGAGCGGAAATAGGTTCCAGAAACGCTTTCTGCTGAGGGCTCAAGGATAAACAAAAGAAAAGACTTCTCTGACGAATAACGAACGAGTTAANCAGTTAAGTGAAGTTGCAGCACAGCTATTGCTTTTTCATGGCTAAAGTTATTCAAAAATTATTTTCAGGGCCTGAAGACTCATTTAAGAACATTGATAGGCCACCACAATCTCCGTATCTGAATCATTACGAAAATTTATGAGATGCGCTTGAGAGGTTCAGCGTGCCTCATCGCCTTTGCCTACAGCACTGAACACATTAGGAAAGATGTAACTTCAATCGAGGTCAACATTGGAACTCCAAAGGACCCGGACACTTACGATGCCAGGGGAAATGCGGACTGTTACTCTATCCAACAGCATACCAACTGAATAGTAATAATTTTTTGAACAATTCAATTTACTTATTGATTTGCAGCGAATAAAAATTTCAACTAGATTTAGTACAAGCGCTTAAGCCTGAAACGACGTTTAAATTGAAGTTTCTTCGTGCAAAAACATTTAGATTACAGGGAGCGGAAATAGGTTCCAGAAACGCTTCCTGCTGAGGGCTCAAGGATAAACAAAAGAAAAGACTTCTCTGACGAATAACGAACGAGTTAAACTAAGCGAAATGTTATACGCTGGCGATGCTCACCAACGAATTTATTCGCTAGCATATCAGTTGCAGTTCAAACCTACAGTTATGTTGAAAACACTGTATTAGAGGCAGGTGTGGCTGCTGCTGATGGGATAGCTGGAGCGACGGGGGACTGCGACAACGTGGGTGAGTTGACAGGAGCAATGGTTGCCAGTTGACTGAGGGTAGTTTTTTGGCAAACTGAGTTGATGGCTGTCAGTTGACTGTGCTCATGGGAGTGACTAGACATTCAAATTATGGCCAAGTCGTCTTGCATTCGTGTGATCGAAATATTTTTTCTTTAAGAGTATTATTACTATGATTATTATTTACATTACCGCAAATTTCGAGTCCAACAATTAATCTTTTCAGAACAAAATTTCAGGTTAGCTCTCGTGCATAAAAATTCTTTTACTCATTTCTGTATAAGTTTTTTTCGTTTGTGAATTTTATAAGTAACACAAACTCGCACTGCAAAGCTCAATTTTTGCTGAGTTACCATTTCTGAGCTGATCAATAATAATTTGAGCACACCGCAAATTGAAATCGAGGGTTTTGAAAAACGAAACCTACAATTTTTCATAATGGGGAGGGCCAGGCGAAATAAGCACTTTCTCGAGAATGCTAAATATTTAAAAACTGGAAATACTTCAAAGCTAAAAACTTTGTTTTCAGTACTCTGATTTGTAAAGCTTTCCCTTGATCCCCCGTATATAACATTTCCATTTCTGAGAAAGTGAGAATGGAAAACAATGAATGTCAGAGAAACTGACGTTCTATCGACAAACTTTACAACAAATGTTCGAAATGTTTGCCTCACACGTCAATGCAAGTCAGGTATCTCTTCTGAATAGATAGGTGGACACGATACGAAAATGTTGATTATTGGGTAATCTTATCTGGTGCGACCGCTTGCGTTGAGACAAGATCCATCTCGGACTTTATCTGTGTATCGTAAATCTATATCTATTATTTCATGTGGCCCCAGAACATGAAATCTAAAGGACTCGTGCCTGGGGATCTTGGAAGCCATCCCACTGGTCCATTAAGCACCATCCGCCTGTTCGGAGAAGCTTCGTCCAGAATGGGCGAGCATTCCTGTCGTAACAAACTGAAATTCCGTCGTGCCGGGACAACATTAGAGTACCTAGACTATAGAGGCACACCCTCCAGCAGTATAGCAGACACGGCTCTCGGAAACGTGACTTAAACTGATTCATTTACAGGAGACGGAATCAGATGCGACCCAGAAAGATAGTCGATGACGATACCAACCCATACATTAAATACAATACCGATCCTCACATCAACACCAAGCCGGTGCAGGTAGTTGAACCGACTCACTTCATGAGTATTATTCTCTTGCCAGCTGCGAAAGTTATGCGAGTTCGATGTTCCGTCGCGTGTGGAAGTGGCTTCATCGGTGAAGTGGACATGCTTCAAGAAATTTTCATCGTCCTGTTCTTGCCTCAAACGCCGACATGCAAATTGTACACAAGGGCTCTAGATGGTCGACAGCAGATCCTGAACTTTCTGAGATTGGCAAGGATGTACATCATGCCATTGAGAACATACGATACGTCGACGTGGTTTGGTATTCTTAAATCACGTGGTAAAGTCGGGTATTTGCATGAGGCACGTTACTGGAGTAATGCTGCACTGCATCCTCAGCTGTATTCCTTGTTCCATAACTTCCCCTGTTGAAAAACCTCCCCATAACCTCCCCTGAAGCGACCGTGTACACGAAGACGATGATGTAGTACCGCAAACATGCGATGTGTTTGTAAACATTGACTGCGAGAACACAATCCAGCAGCGCATGGCATGGCCGTCAGCCGCACCGTGAGCCGCGAGCATTTCCACCATCACTTCATTCGACAAACGCGGCATGGCGTGAGCACCACATCGCAGCGGGAACTGACTCTTGAAAACTAGGCTATCTAGTGAAAACAGATTTGAAGGTAACATTTAATTCCAAATTTACAGTTCAGAGTTAAGTAAACGTCACAAACTGAGCATGAAGGTTGAAACGCCTACCTCAGTAGCTCGAGAACGAGGGAGTTTTGAATTACTTTGTATTTGTAAATAAGCGTCCATTATGCGAGTCCCTGCCTACAGCCAAAGTTTGTACCGCTCTCTTCACATTACCCTTCATACAATACAGCGACAGTGGAGTACATCCCACTGATCACGTCGTCCAGCGAAACTGAACTAATTATTAATCAGTGCAACATCCGCTGCTCTTGCTACCAGGCAAACTCACCAAGACAGGGAAGCTCCTCCACCCATTGGTGACGCTAATGGAGTCTCCACCTGCATTGTTTACATTTCACGCGACTCAGTGAGCTGCTGAAGTTCCGTCTAATTTGCTGACATGAACGCGTATCGACCTGGCAGTCAATTTACGCAGGATCTGATGAAGTGCTGCGTCACAGTTTGTGTTCACTTGTAAATTGGGCAGAAATTTGGCGCATGCGCGCCCGCGTCCGGAATCTGACGCTACAGTAGCAACAAAAATAGCGCCTTGATAATGTTCTTTTTATAACTACTTCTTCAGCACGCCCGTCAGAACGAGAAATTTGTTCGTTTCTGTATTCGAAATACGTATAATTTGAACAATCACTAAAGCATCGATTCGTTCTGTCTGGAACACATCGACTCGCTGGTATCTGTGCTACATCATTTCAACCCATTATATTATACCGTCCCTGTGAGACACAAGGGCTGGCATGGGGCAGCGGGGTGAGCGCTGTGTTCATGATCAGTATGTTATTCTCCGAGCGTAGATTCAACTTCCACTTCAGACATACTTTTGAAACAGCAAAATGTATTGAAACTTGCGCTTCTTCTTCCTACTACCTAACAATACTTACTAAATTGAAGTATATGCAAGAACCTTGGAATATATGAATATCCAAGATTAAAAATAACGATTACGTGTGTTACAACGACGATGTTGCTTCGAATGTTATATTAAAACTCTAATGTTATATCATAGAATCTTGTCGATGGTATGAATCGCTGAAAGATCTCCGGACCTACATTCAGGTGGCATTACATGGTTTCTTGATGTGGACCTCATGCTTCCTCACACAACTAACTCATTTTACTTGCTTATGATTTAATGTAAATGATTGATATATATTTACATGGATGTGGATTTATTTATAGTGTTAGGCCACGAAATAGGCCGTTGCAATGGAATACTTGATGTAAGTGTTAAATTGCAGCATAAAGAAATAAAACACGTCAGGATGGCCGAGCGGTCTAAGGCGCTGCGTTCAGGTCGCAGTCTGGTTCTCCAGGCGTGGGTTCGAATCCCACTTCTGACATGCGTTTTGAACTACAAAACTAATCGAAGCTTTGTTTTTTTTAATATTTCGCTTTCTTTTCGATCTGCTAAAATATTTAAAATGTACCTCTACCCAAAAATATTCTTCTATAAAAGCAATAAAATATGCCGTTTCAACGGTATATCTGGTTTAAATATGAAATTAAATCATTGCAAAATTGCAAACAGTAGGATGACCAAGTTAATCTACTGCGCTGCATTCAGGTCGGATTTGAATTCCAGTCGTGTATTCGTATCCAACTCTTGACATGATTAATTTGAAACTGTACCATCAGTCGAAACTTATGCTTCATTTAACAACGCTTCATGGTGCCGAAGCGCAGTGTGTGTCCGAGTAAGAAATTTTAGTATCGATCTTAGCGAATGAAAGCTCGGTCTGAGCCTCACAGAATCTATTTTAAATTTATTAGACCATTTAACGAAATACGTAATATTAATATCCAGCAACGACACGTAGTAATAAACTTATGTTCTTAGTTCATTCATAATGATAAATTTCATAATCTCTCGAAAAGTATGGGTAAATATTGATCATAACCTGACGAAAAAATAAGCGTTTCGAAAGTAATTGAGATCAATCATCGTTTCTGGGATTGTTCTGTCAAGAAGTCACAATTACTAATTATCGAAATCGGTTGTTGTTCGTTAGGGTGTAATTAGTGAGGCTTTAATTTGCAAAATTACCTTCTGAAGAAAATACAACTATTGTATCTATGGAAGTTAAAACTTCCTTTTTTAATTGGAAAAACAAAGCTTGTAATTTTCACAATTTTCATGCTTGTATCATGATATCTGTGCGCATGTGTGTGTGTGTGTGTGTATATGTAAGTATGCGTACATTCATACTTCTACCCACAACAGTTCTTGCAAAATCTCTAATCAATCGGTTTACATTTGACTTGTAAACTTGGTATGTGGGCTAAAGCGTGCTCATTTAAGCAATCAGATAAGTTAATTTTTCAATCGTTTATTCTTTTTCTGTCCATGCTCGCTCGAAATGATATTTTCAAATTTCTGCCACAAGAAGCAACTATAATATTATTCCCTGATTTCATGGAATCTAAAGCTGATATGTCAATGTACGTGTAAAATGTCACAAGTGTTTTCACCCTACAAAGTTCTTCTCTTTACTGCTTCCATGAATTAACAAACACTAGTCAATTTCAATTAAGCTGCTATATTGGATACATTTTTATGCTTTTTCTCTCCGTTTTTGTACAAGCATTTAATTGGACCGTAGTGGCACCTATTTATGTTTCTCAATTACAGACATTTACAACATGTTTCGAAAATAACGTAACTTTTTCTAATTTGGTAACTTTATAGAACATTATTGTGTTCTTTTATTATTCACGTCCTAAAATGTTCATGTTAGTCGTGTGTGATGTAAATCATATGCTGTTGAGAATGTTATGACAACCCTATCTCGGTGGTCACTTTCACATTTTACTCCAATTATGTTGTACATGTCTTGGTAGCCGTTGTAGAATAATAATTTTCATGTTTCTGACTCAGGTAGACTGTTTTGTGCCAATATTATTAGCATGGAAATATAACTTCGTTGAATGATAAAAGACATTTTCTCCGAGTCCCTTGATTGAAATACTAGTCTTTACGTAGGAATAAAAATATAGTTCTGAATGTCATCGTAGCTGCCTTAGAAGCAAGATTACTTTGATTCACCCGTCTTACCAGAAATCCGTTTCTGGTGATCCACCAGAAACACTGAATTATACAAACAAATATGGAGGGCGAGGGTAGGTGGTAACCGATGCAACTGAAAATGCAGTCTGTTGCTCCTCCTAAAAGAGCACCAATCGAATATTAATGAGTGTTTGAAATATGCGACTCACATATGGCTATGCAGCGAGTAAAATATGAAACAAATACCTGGGCCAAGGAGCGTCTGCGCTTCTGTGATGCGCGAGCTAAGTCGCCGGCGTTTTATGTGCATGTTAGAAAGGCAAGGCAAACTTTCTGAAGGATTGTGCAGCAAGTGGTACGCGTGCTTCGTCGTTCGACGAGGACAAATTTCTTACACGAGGTATATTTTCCATGTAAAAAAGGGGGGCTAAGTGGGTCAGACTCATGAGTTCCTCGTATCGCCTCCGTTGTTCATCCTCAATAAATTGTGTTGAGTTGTTAGATGAAGCAAATGTTTCGACTGATGGTACAACTTCAAAATAATTATGTCANAGAAAGTGAAATGTTTTAAATAGAAAAAAAAAAAAAGTTCCAATTGGTTTTGTAGTTCAAAACGTATGTCAGAAGTGGGATTCGAACCCACGCCTGGAGAACCAGACTGCGACCTGAACGCAGCGCCTTAGACCGCTCGGCCATCCTGACATGTTTTATATAATTATGCTGCAATTTAACATTTACATCAAGTTTTCCATTGCAACGGCCTATTTTGTGGCCTAACACCATAAATAAATCCACATCCATGTATATATATATCGATCATTTACATTAAATCATAAGCAAGTAAAATGAGTTAGTTGTGTGAGGAAGCATGAGGTCCACATCTAGAAACCATGTAATGCCACCTGAATGTAGGTCCGGAGATCTTTCAGCGATTCATACCATCGACAAGATTCTATGATATAACATTAGAGTTATAATATAACATTCGAAGCAATATCGTCTTTGTAACACACGTAATCGTCATTTTTTATCTTGGATATTCATATATTCCAAGGTTCTTGCATTTACTTCAATTTAGTAAGTATTGTTAGGTAGTAGGTAGAAGAAGCGCAAGTTTCAACACATTTTGCTGTTTCAAAAGTATGTCTGAAGTGGAAGTTGAATCTACGCTCGGAGAATAACATACTGATCATGAACACAGCGCTCACCCCCCTGGCCCATGCAGGCCGCTGTGTCTCACAGGGACGATATAATATAATGGGTTGAAATGATGTAGCACAGATACCAGCGAGTCGATGTGTTCCAGATGGAAGGAATCGATGCTTTATCACCATCTTCAAACTACTTACAAAAAACCCTTCGACACCAGCATCATATGAGCAAAGTGCATCTTTATCAGTACCCTATCTATTTTTTTCTGTTTCACCTCTTCTCTTCCCGACACACTCTGTGTCAAACTCTCTTTCCGTCTTTTCTATAAGCATCGTTCGCTCGTTCGATGCTTTAGTGATTGTTCCAATTATACGTATTTCGAATACATAAAAGATAATAATTAAGATAATAATTTCTCGTTCTGACGGGGCGTGCTGAAGAAGTAGTAATAAAAAGAACATTATCAACGTTATATTTGTTGCTACGGTAGCGTCAGGTTCAGGACGCGGGCGCGCATGCGTCAAATTTCTGCCCAATTTACGAGTGAACACAAACTGTGACGCAGCACTTCACCAGATCCTGCGTAAATTTACCGCCAGGACGATACACGTTCATGTCAGCAAATTAGACGGAACTTCAGCAGCTCACTGAGTCGCGTGAAATGTAAACAATGCGGGGGGATACTCCATTAGCGTCACCAATGGGTGGAGCAGCTTCCCTGTCTTGGTGAGTTTGCCTGGCAGCAAAAGCAGCGGATGTTGCACTGATAAGTTCAGTTTCGCTGGACGACGTGATCAGTTGGATGTACTCCACTGTCGCTGTATTGTATGAAGGGTAATGTAAAACGAGCGGTACAAACTTTGGCTGTGGGCAGGGACTCGCATAATGGACGCTTATTTACAAATACAAAGTAATTCAAAACTCTTTCGTCCTTGAGATACTGAGGTTGAAGTTTTAAAACGAATATAATGCGATAATATAATCGGGCTGTGACATTATTAAAGAAAATGTTTTGTAATATTCTTTTGTGTCGATATTTGTGTTGGGGCTTATGTATAGCGTGTGTTATATTTGTTCATTTGTGTCAGTGTTTTGTGTTGGGTGTGTATGTGTGGTGTGTTAGGGCTTAACTTGCGTAAGCAGAAGGGCCATGTGGGGCACAGACAAAGTGCTTGGGGTTAGCCAGCCTGCAACCCCACTGAACTGCAACTGATATGCTTGCAAACCAATTCGTTGGTGAGCATCGTCAGCGTAGAACATTTCACTTAGTTTAAATCGTTTGTTATTCCTCAAAGACTTCATTTTTTGTTTTGTTTGTCTAGTGGCCGCAGGAAGCGTTCCTGGAACCTAGTTCCGCTCCCTGTAATCTAGATATTTTTGTCCGAAGAAACTTCAATTAAAACGTCGTTTCAAACATAAGCGCTCATTTTAATTTTATTTCAGATATTAATCGCTGCATATCCATAAGTAAATTGAATTGTTCAAAAATATATTAATATTCAGTCGGTGTGCTGTTAGATGGAGTAACAGCCCGCATTTCCCCTGGCATCGGAAGTGTCCAGGTCCTTTGGAGTTCCAATGTTGACCTCGATTGAAGTACATCTTTCCTTAAGTGTTCAGTGCTGTAGGCAAAGGCGACGAGGCACGCTGAACCTCTCAAGCGCATCTCATAAATTTTCGTAATGATTCAGATACGGAGATTGTGGTGGTCAATCAATGTTCTTAAATGATTCTTCAGGCTCTGAAAATAATTTTTGAAAAACTTTCGCTTCAACTGTAAAGTTGAACTTCAACTTAACTTAACTGTACAGAAATCAAAATTCAGATGAAGTGTAGATTTGCTTGTCAGGAAGTTTTACTTAGGTTCGTGACCTTATTTCTTCCCTCAGAGGTTGTGGCGCACATTGTCAGCCTTGGCGTGGTAATTAGCAGAGCTCGATACTTCACCTGCTGCTTCGTAGCGTGTCAACCACGCGACTGACTAAATTATCCGGGATAAAATATCAATAGCGTGATATTGTAAGTAGCGATTGTCTATCAAAGTAGAGCTTGTTCTAGTATATTTTAAGGGCAACTAGAGTCGCTTGAGGGCAACTAGAGGCAAAGCGAGAAAAGCCAAATTTGTAATGGAAACAATTCGGAAACACTTCACGACAGACTTAACTCTTCAGAAACTCAACTAAGAATGGATGTAGATGAAACCGATTGAAGGTCGATTGCGCGCTTGCGTCAATCGATTGACAGTAGAGCTTGATCAATCAGCTTGACCGTCAATTAACCAAAACAAGTTCAACTTTCTTTGTTTTATCAGAAATCAATGATAAGGAATTGATTATTTTTTGTAATCATTTGACGCAAAAAACGTCACTGCATGTCTCTGAAGATTTGTAGAAACCTATTTTGCCTCGTTTCATGAAAAATTAACGATGCATTAGGACTACTATAATTTTTCCCATAAATTTCAGACACTGACTTGGTGCCTACTAGTAGAAGACCGAATGTCTGTTTTTCAACATTCGCGAATGCGAATGTTTACTCAGTGTTACAAATCTCGGGAGATTTGACATTTAATTCGCATTTTATTTGAAGTTTGGAGTCCTGGGAACTGGGTTATTGTAATTCATTGTTTCATTGTAAGAGTTTAGACCTAGAAAACTGAATTGTTAGAATCCGTTCAATTTTCTATATTTCCAGGATGCGAGACGAGAACCCTCTTTACGACGTACATGCATCCCACCAACCTCTTTCCCCAACCGCCCAGGTGGTTTCTCAGTCCGGATATTGTTCTTCCTTTCATAGAATATTTACTATTGCAAAACTTACACAGTGCAATGTTGCTAAAAGTGCTTTCGAAATAATCCCAAACTAGGCTGGATGTAGACGCCGTTTCCCAGCAGTTGCAGAGAAAAATATACACGATCGCAGGTGATAACAGATGACGGGGCAGAGAAGTGCACGGAAATAACCGCACTCGACTAAAGCTCCCGCTGACTGGCCTGCATGGCAAATTTGCAATAATTGCACGGAATTGTCTGGTATCATATGACATCAAACGTAACGTATATCGGTGATGCCACATACAGCCATCACAGCTGTGACATGCTCCCTGCTCTAACAGCAGCAGTCGGCGGAGGATGGAAGAAGATGCCTAAATATTCGCAGGTCTACATGCAAATTTTAATGTTAGAAAACTTGCGAATATTAGCAAATGCGAATATTCGGTCCACCTTTAGTTTTCACCACTCAAATTACGTCACGATTTCTATGATCAGGCCTTGAGATGTACTGCCGGAATACTTGTTATGGTTGTTTCTCGTTTCCTTAGAGCTTTTTTCAAAGAGCTAATGTGACTACCGCCGTAATTTCTACATTGGACTTCTAACTGCTTTCAAAAACCCTCGTAAGTCTGGGACTGCCGTCGAAATTTCCTTTTACAACCCTTAACTGTCGCGGAAATTCGCACCGCCAAAGAAAGGTCACAAAACTCTCGAAACTTTTCTGAGAGTTAAATTTTGCCGATAACTTTATCAGACGCGCTGTCACAAGCAAGCCATCATTATGAAACTAATGGGATTAAATCGACAGCGTTTAAAGAAGTCTTATGGTCCGTTTGTTGGGAATTGCATGAACTTCTACGTGCAAGTTTTTATAAACCAAACTTATTATACTTGCATAAATTACAAAACCTTATAATACTGTTATAACCTTATTATACATGCCTCGACGATCTTTATGCCCCCACCCAATGCTTCTAACTTCAAATTGAAGAGTTTATTTCCCACAAAAATATGCTTTGTTACGAGTAAAATATGAAAATTAAATTGAATCAAACACACAGCAATCTAGATAAGCTTCGTGAGCAATATCTCACGAAATTCAGCAATATGCTTCGAGGCTTTTATGTCATTCTATCAAAAGAGGAACAAGTTGCTGCTTTCGTGATCTTTGTAAAATAGTTAATGATAAGCGGAGATACAAACATGAATGCATTTTTATCGAGTTTTGTCGAAACAAAATTGGAAAGCATTTTTCTTGGGAAGAGCCAATACCCTTACGTTTTTCACGAAAAATTTCACGAAATAAAATTGTCAGAAATATTCTGATTTCTCTCTAGAAATGGTAAGAGAGTTGGAAAACGTCATTTTCAGCTTGATTCGCCCCAGGAAAACCCGAAATTCAACCTGCCTTCCCACAAAGAATTATTACTAGGACGTTTATGAGATATTTAGAAGATTTTCAGGTCAAAGAAGTAGTTTTTCCTGATGTACAACCGAGTATTGAAGTTGTCAACAAGTTTCATTGATTTTTGAAACATTGAATGAAAAAGTGAAAAAATATCGTAAGGATTACACCCTTACGTTTTTCACGAAAAATTTCACGAAATTAAATTATCAGAAATATTCTGATTTCTCACTAGAAATGTTAAGAGAGTTGGAAAACGACATTCTCAGCTTGATTCGCCCCAGGA
>JACJUY010003675.1:17020-29621 GCA_014220935.1 Platorchestia sp. MABIK | reverse complement strand
TGTTTTTTCTCAATTTGAGTAAATATGACTAGTTTTATTAGCATTTTCTTCGCTTTTAAATTTCTACGAGTATTGAAGTTGTCAACAAGTTTCATTGATTTTTGAAACATTGAATGAAAAAGTGAAAAAATATCGTAAGGGCACGCATTCGCACATGCTTACCTGCACGCATTCGCAGGCTCGCTTCCTTGGTAAGCTCGTTCAATGCTTCACATTCTCATTCATCAATAATAAGTTCATTTATATTTTGATGAGCGTAAATTAAGAAATTTGAGTTTTGTTGATGAATCAAGAACGAACCTCAAACACTTTTAAATTGCATCTTTATAAACCTTCTCATGGAATTCGAAGTGATGTAAGATAAGATTTTTCTATTTATTTCAGATATACTCAGGCTTCAAATAACCCTCTTATCAAACAAGTTTGAGAACTTACATTAGATCTACATTAAATTACATTGTTTGAGCTGTACTTTTTTGAGTGGACTTTGTTGCGAGTAATTTAGCCTTCAATGTAACAATTGCTTTCACTTCAAAAGATGTTCCCGCATGTTGCCATGGCCACATGATCTTGGCCTCGCCGTCTCTCCTGTCCTACTGGAATTGCAAGTTTTGTCGACTGCACCAACAAGCTAAGAGTGTGGGCTACAGTTATACTTTATGCAGCTTGAGACAACTTTCTCTTGTAGGTATTAAGTGGTTGAGTTACAGTTTTAATGGAACTCAAGGTAATGAATTAAAAACCGAGCTTTGCAGGCGTGCAAATTATTTTTTCTTTTCCACTCTCCAGATCACGTGAGTTCTACCTGGAAGACTGGACAGCTGTCGCGCAGACTTCGCCACGCTCATCTCTCTTTAATTTACATTTAACTGGAAGTAAAATCTCTAAATAAAAATTCATTCTGTGTTTTTTGTTAATCATTCGTATTTAAAATTTCAACCGTTAGGACCCGATGCCTTCACGCTCTGAGGTAACTTTACAGAGGTAAGTCAGGATAAAATCAGAGGAGGCTTCTGCAACTCAAAGTCAGAATTGTCTCACATGTAATTTTTGGCTTCTGACTATCATTGTGTCGTGTGCTTTTAATTGCCTCAGATTTTTTCTTTGTGTATTACTGGTTCACTTGCTTCATGCTTTTTTCATTCATATTTTGAGCGTTTTCTTGCCATAGAGCAAGAAAATGAAAAAGTGCTAAATTTCCTAGTCTTTAATGTTTAATCTTTGGCGTGGAGCGACCGCCGGGCTGAAGAAACTTGACTACACTTTTATTTTAATAACATTGCTACACTTCTATTTGATAATAAAGGAAAAGGAAACCTAATTTTTTATGTTCTCATTTGATGCAAAAAGCACTAATACAAATCTTCCAAGATTTGCAAAGCCTGGTCATCCTCATTCCATGGTATATTAACGATAAATTAGAACAGACTTAATTTCGCTCCTTCATTTCAGGAATGGCGCGGTGTCCCACCTCTCCTTTGACGTCACAATTTCCGTGAGCTCACTGAAAGAAATTTTGGTTTCTCTAAGTGTCTCATGGCTGTTCAGGTGTCTCATAGATAGCCAGAACGTCTCAAAAAGAGAGTAGATGTCTCATCGGAAGTGCGACCAGTCGATGAGCGCGAAGTGTCTCAAAATGCTGCCTATCTTTTATAGGCGATGATAATGTAATAGCTTAACCACCCCTCGAACCTGACTTTGGTTAAATAAGTGTTCAGCAAATGTAACCCGGAGCAAATTAAATTTTTGCTACGAATATAACTTCTCCTCTAGACTGTCAAGATGGTCTCTTCAGGGGAAGTTAACGCTTAATCGCTACTGCTCTGTGCTGAATGAGAAGTGTAGCTGGTGGCGTGATAAGGTCTAACTGCTGGAGACGAGATTAGTTCCTGGAGTAACACTTCAGCGGTAAGACCAAGTATTGATGTCACCCGCAGCAGCAATCGCTAAGCTCAAGAATACGTAAGCGTATTCAAGTTTCTTCATGGTGCCGGAAGCGTCAACCTTGCTTGGCAGTGCAACGTTACAGCTTAATATCCGTAGAGTTTGGTGTTAGACATCAGTTGTAAATGCATCAAACTCGAGCCTAAGTGTCTCATCGATGAGACATTGAAGCACTTTTAGTGAGACACTAGAGCATCTCTAAATCGGGTCTGGAGACACTGGGATGCATCCTAATCTTGAGTGTCTCATTGATGATGCATCTGCGTGTCTCGGTTTTGGGACAAACGTCAGATGCACCTGGGTGTTTCAAAATAGGGCTATTATTTCTTTCAGTGCTGGTTTGGAGATGGAGGAAGCGCTGCCTGGCCAGCGTTATCGGTTGTTTCTTTTTCTTGTTTGTCACGTTTACCCAATGACATTTCGTGCCATTTTTAAATGGCTAAAACCTTCTGTATTTTCATTGGTATGTGCAAAGCACAATTCTAAAAACAATTATAAAATTAATGATGAATTTTATAGTCTTCATGATTTGTGTTATATTCTCATATAACTTCTTTGTATCATATCTACGAGGAAAACGCTGCGAGGAAAAGTGCGTCTATCCAACGACTTTCAATAGAATTTAAAGAATAATATAAAAATAATCTGCAGAATCACTACAATAATTCTCTGCTACGATTTTGACTCTCATGAATACGAGTGGCCCCATGCTAATTGCGCCCTACCACATCATGAAGCTCTTTCTTTCATTCTTCATAGTTGGCACTGGGCAGCTTGAATAATTATTGCTTCTGCCGGTGCTCTTAAGACGGAGTCACGTAACGATCTGAGAACCACGTACAGGAAACTCTTGATTTATCCACATCTCGATTACTCCCTCTCTCGATTTAGATAGTTTTGTTGCCTCTGTTACTCCTCGCCATCTCGATTTATCCACCCTTTGCGTTCGTAGTGTATTCTGCAACATTTCTTGTAAGAAAAAAAGTCATGAAGACATTTTGTAAACAAAGGCTGTTCTTTCATCTGTTAGTCTGTTCAATGTGTGTTGGTTCGATATTTAGGCCAATATGACAACCCCAATGAGTTGAAGTAAAAAGTTGATGTTGATGAAGGTAAAACCCAGAAACTTGAAAGTAAAACCAGAAACAAGAGCATTAAACAATTTATTTATTTGAATATTTTCTTTTTATTAACTCATTAACTGTAAGATGATAGAATAATTATTCGTGTGCAGCATTAAGTTTCCCCTAAAAGAACTGGTTCACTTTTTCTTTTAAACCAAATATAGTACCTCGATTCATCCACCATCTCTATTTATCCAGTCCCATCCCAGGAGACAAATCGAGAGTTACCTGTACATGATCAATGGCTGGAATAGATTACCAGTTCAAATCGCCTCTGTGTCCAATATGGCGATTCTGACAGCACTACATATTGTCGCCTCATCTCATTCGCCGGCAACATTCATGTTTGAAATGCACGCTCTGCCGTCCCAAAGATGGTTGCCGCAAGCAGTTCTCACTTAATAGTTTTAGTTAATACGGAAATCTGGAGATGAAAGTTCATTTCAAAGATTATTAGTGGCAATGAATTTCTCAGTTTTCACGCACTTATCCTTTTCAACACTCGCTTTTTCAACATTCACTCATCCAGTCAGTCATTTCCATTTTCGTCGTCTGTTTCGTTTCGCACATACGACACCTTTCCCAGTTCTTTGCAAACTGTCATAACACCCACGAGAAGTCGAAAATGTGCCATTTCAAGTTCTGAAATTTAGTTTAAATTTCCGGAAATGAAAAGTCATTTCTAACATCAACGTATACAAGTACATACATTTAGAAGCTCCGACAGGGGGCCATGATGTTCTAAGATCGGTAGAAATGGCCCACTCTGGCAACTTTCCTTCGTGCAACTTCTTAATCTCTTTCGAGTTATTCACCGCTCAAGCAACTTCGGACTTCAGTCTCCCAAAATCTGCTCCCCTCTCTCAGCAGCAATTTGCAGTGCCCGTTCTCATTCACCGAGAGGATATTCCGGCGCTTCCAACCAAGTTTTAGAGACGTATAGACGTGTGAATACGATTTCAGAATCGGTCTCCGTTATGGAAAAGGCACATAAAGTACCCTGCGAGACACGATTGTGCACCGACAGCCGTCACCTCATCACCGCAGGAATTTATGATATTTGCTGCACCAGAAGAGGTTGTGAGTAGGCTGAGCTAATTTGCTTGTGAACGATTGTTTTCTTAATGACGAATGAAACACAAAACTTGAAGACATCAGCGATTGTTTTCTTGAAGCCAATTGAAAGGGTTCCACTCCCTCCTGCCCAAAAATCGCCGTGCAGATGAACAGTAGACTAGATCGTAATATATGAGTGCAGATTAGGTTGGTGAAGAGTGAATGAAGCTCATTTCGGTGTGGAATGCATGAATAATTGAATATCAGTTTAGTGTGGAGTGAGTGAAGATCAGTTCGGTGTGGAGTGAATGAAGATCAGTTCATTGTGGAGTGAATGAAGCTCATTTCGGTGTGGAATGCATGAATAACTGAATATCAGTTTGGTGTGGAGTGAATGAAGATCAGTTCGGTGTGGAGTGAATGAAGATCAGTTCGGTGTGGAGTGAATGAAGATCAGTTCATTGTGGAGTGAATGAAGCTCATTTCGGTGTGGAATGCATGAATAACTGAACATCAGTTTGGTGTGGAGTGAGTGAAGATCAGTTCGGTGTGGAGTGAATGAAGATCAGTTCGGTGTAGAGCGAATGAAGATCAGTTCGGTGTAGAGTGAATGAAGATCAGTTCGGTGTAGAGTGAATGAAGATCAGTTCGGTGTAGAGCGAATGAAGATCAGTTCGGTGTAGAGCGAATGAAGATCAGTTCGGTGTAGAGCGAATGAAGATCAGTTCGGTGTAGAGCGAATGAAGATCAGTTCGGTGTAGATTGAATGAAGATCAGTTAGGTGTAGAGTGAATGAAAATCAGTTCGGTGTAGAGTGAATGAAGATCAGTTCGGTGTCGAGCGAATGAAGATCAGTTCGGTGTAGAGCGAATGAAGATCATTTCGGTGTAGAGCGAATGAAGATCATTTCGGTGTAGAGCGAATGAAGATCATTTCGGTGTAGAGCGAATGAAGATCAGTTCGGTGTAAAGCGAATGAAGATCAGTTCGATGTAGAGTGCATGAAGATCAGATCTTGGAGAGAGTGAGAAAGTGACTTGAGGTATTTGAGCGTTTTAACGTTAATCAGTTGGTATTCCTAATTTTCGTATTTCATTTCCCCCAGGCACGTTAGCGAGAAGTGCAGGCGCCTGCACCACAGCTGACCTGACATGTGTCCCGATAGCCAAACTGGGACGCCCTGTGCACCTGCTGTTAGTACATCAATTGAGTGGCCGCCCGCCGTCCTCTGATGCCCTGTTCCTTTTGTGCAGCCAAAGTAAATCATCAGTGGCACTGTATTTGTTGCGATTGGAAAGAATTAAAATTGCATGATCATATAAGAGTGCACCTCAACTTTGATATAATTTTTTTTCGCCCATTTTAGGCATTTTTGTTACAAAGTTGTCTTCCCTAGATAAAGATAAAGACACTTTAGATAGATTAGTGACAATGATCGTGCCTTTTCCCACGTCGGAGAGAGTCGGGTGGCATAATGGCACTCTATTTTGAACAGAACTTTCTCGTGCAGCTCTCGTGAGGCAAATGCTCGTCTGATAACTTCCCTTTCGTCGTCACTGGAGGGTGGACTGCGGGGACGCTATGAAAAGCTGTCTTGGGCGATAAAAGTCCGACACATTTGAAAAAGGTGTTCGTATAATTTTATCCTACACCTGTACTTGTTGAAAATAAATTAAACATTCTCAAATAATCCCCCTCAGCGGATACAACTATTGCATCTATGGAAATTAGCACTCCCAGGAGGAAAATGTGAGGGTCCGAGCTGAGAGTTAGGTGGGCCTTCTTTTTGTTGACATAAAATGTTTTTGTTATGTTAAGGACCACCTTTTTCGGTTCACTGCTGTCCTGTATTTAAGCACTACTACTTTTGCCATCAACTGTGATCTTGTTTCATAATCCTCTTTCTCAACTTACTGTTTCTATGCCCTTTCTGCATAGATTCCGCGTTCTCTTAACTCCATACTAAATGGGGCCTTCCTCTCATTGGATCGCATTTGTTGCGAATAGGGAGGCTTAAACAAACTAATAATCTAAACTTCTCAAATAATCTAGTTTTCGCTTTGTACAGCAGTGCATATGATGACTGCTTCAAGTTTTGTCATGACTGATTTTTAACCACATTCATGCATCCTAATTCAATTTAAAAGGACCATATATAATGCTCTCTCTCTCTCGAACGGAAATAATAACTAGCAATCATGGGGAACTGCTACCTGCATCTTGAGTGACTTCTCTTCAGGAATTTTGTTCAATTTCTTATTAGGAAACCAACCAAATGGCGAGAACACGTTTCATTGTAGAAAGCATAATCAGCGTCCGAAAGAAGATACTCCCATTTAAACGAATCTCATCCTTCAACATGGTAAGAAAGCCGCGGCCGGCTTTATAGGTTCCTTGATGTTTTTACACTTTCAGGACCTAACAGACGGGTGTTGGGAAAATGAACTCGAACGAAATTCATTTCATTCACGAGTTACTTGTCTGCTTACGTCCGTTTGTTTTTATTTGAGACACTTAGGAGAGTTTCCTGGCGAAGACTGAAAAACCCGTGTAATAAGCGCATTTCCCGTGAAAGAGTATTTAGGAACAGTATAGTTTCGAAATATTTGTAGTCAATTATGGGCATTTGTGAAAACACATTGTTAATGTGAAGTATCATGATGCTCTTAGAGCTATCATTTTAATACTGAATAGTCAAAAATTATATCAAGCCTCATTTTCTGTTTGTAGGTCTCTCAATATTATCGATCAATGGACAAAGTCTCTGCCGCCACTCGCATTAAATTACGGGAAGCAAGTAATATCAGAAGTACGGGGAGGTTTTCTAATTTATTTTTTGATGACGTTACCTTATCAGATCATGCCTTCAGATAGTAATTAATAATAGTGTTGAGCTTTCATCTCCGTTTCTCTAGAATCAAATTGACAATTACGATACACAAAAAAAGATCAATAGATTTATTACTTTGGGAATGAAATAACACGCTCTATCGCAGGAGAATTGCAAGAAGGAACATATTGCTGATCTCTTAATAGTTTCGGAACGCATGACTTAAATGAGTTGGTCACTGAACGCAGTCCACGGGGGCGGGGAGTCAAATTAGGGATACGGGCGGTAATCTCCACGCTGTCGACATAATGAAGGCTGGTCTCGAAATGTCCGTGCAGTTGAAGATTCTCAGAGCCCAAGTTCAATTGTAATTGCAATGCTACTTTAAAAACCAGTTCGGTGATGAGAGTGAATGTGTAATATCGAGAAGATATACTTTAAAGATCGTTTAATTTATTAGTAATGAAGGAAAGTACAAAAATTACCTCACTTAAACTGTAAATTTTCATTCAACATCCATGCATTTGCATGCACGCTAAATGGCTCAGCCATACGACGATAGAGAACTAGAACTAGTGTGTAGGAGCTATGTTTGGTTGGAAGCACTCATGATTTGAACGTGGCCTGTGGGTGTTCATGTGTCGAGATATTAAAATACGGACATGAAATTCATCTTTATTATTACATAGTGTAAAAAATTTGAAAATTCAAAATAGGTGATCTGAACTATTGGGATGATTTCGTACACTGGATTCGGACGGGAATGCACATGGACGGGCTGTAATGTGAGAGACTTGAGTGTTGGCTGTGGTAGATAAATTTTTGGTTGTACTCCCAGCATAAGATTGTAGACAGCAACCACACTCGTAAAAATACAAACAACTACTTCCCAGGCGTTTTTCCAGTCGTTCCTTTACGAAAAGATAAACCAATTTTGAAATAATTCCTATGAAACACATGCATGTCAACAGCATTGAAGCAAGTGTGTAACAGGGAGAACAGACCTTTCTTCATTTCTGTGTCCAAGTAGCCGTACGAACAGTCACCCTACGAAAGTTTCTGCTCTTTTGCGTTGAGAACAGTAGAAGGAGGGGAAAATTTCCTATCTGAAAATGTTACCCTAATGGGATTAACAAGAACTTTCGGTTGTGGCTTTTGGGCTAGTAAACTAGTGATGAATTTTATTTCCTTGTGAAATTCGATTTGCTTTCCGTAATAGGGTCCAAACACTTGCTTTGATGTGTTTTTTGTGGATGCAGCTGAAGAAATTAGTTTTCAAGCCTTTTAACTTTGGTTTCGTTAAAGCAGAGGCAGAACATCTTGAATTTTATTCTTGCTAAGAATATCTTAAAATTGTGACTCATCAAATGGTTACGTTCCCATCATAAACTTGATCTGCGATTGACATTCATATAACGAACGTCCTCTCATGAATATAGAGAGGCGAAAGTATCGTTCAAATATCTGAGATAAAAACCTAGCTTGTTGGAAAAAATAGCATGAATCCACAACCTGTTTTTTGAATTAGCCCAGAAATATATTTGTTACGAGAGAACATAGGCTTCATCCCTTGATCTGTTCATAAGTGTGCTTACAAATCACATCAATGAAGACCAAATATGCCCATTTAAGTTCAATTTCGAGAAACTCGAAACTTTGTTGAATTTCATATGGAAGAAAACGATATCATTTTTGAATATGATTCCAAGAAGTACATTCCTATCGGCATTTAACGATGAAAAGGGTCAGCATCAAAACGACACATAGATTAACTCTATATTAGTGACAGTTACAAAACTAGTGATGCGTTATTGTGAATTTTTAATTAGGAATTCGTAGCTCCAAAAAGGTAACAACAGAGGTACTAGGTTTGCTCTTAGCTTAGAATACAGACTTTTAAAGGAAGATAAACTGTGTCTGTTAGGTACATTCGTCTTGTACTTTAGGAAATCCATACAGATTAGTGAATTGAAAACCGCTTGAACGACAGAATCTTTAGACTTCATCGGTTGATGTACCACTCTTTTTATCGTTTCAAGATGATAATTTACTGCATTTTCTAGTTTTACACTTGTTTGACTATTGTTATGTATACAAGTTTTATTGGAATAATATCAAGATTGCTTCGTTTTTACGTATAGGGAGGAATTACTGCAGGACTGCAAAAGCAATGGTTCTCAGTCTAACTTTTTCGCCGCCTGCATGCATGTTTTTCGCCGCCTCAGTAATTAAATCGCTTAAGCGGCGAAAAACATGCATGCTCCGGCGAAAAAGTTAGACTGGGTTGTCTGCATGATCGTACGCACGATTGCACTGCCATAATTCTGGTATCTCTCACGGAAGGGCCCTCCATTACGCATCTCCATCTCAGTCAGCTATCCGAGATCATTGCAGTAGTTCAGATCCCCCTTTAAAAGTTTCAAATTTTTTTTACACTATGCTATAATAAGGATTAGTTTGACCTCCGTATTTTAGAATATACATTTACGCTCGAAGGTCATTTATGAATCATGATCAGAATGCTTTAATGCCAAACATGAGTCCTACATCTTAGTTCGAACTCTACAATCTGTCGAATGAGTGATGTAACGTGCATGTGCAGGCGTTGATGTTATAGGAGATGTTGCGTGAGCGACGTGTTTGCTGATAGACATTTTGATTTGTGTAATATTTAGTTTTCGTACTTTTTCCTCGTGTTTTTTTTTTTAATTTTGACTGGTGTATTTTCTTGCTCCCTCACTGATGGTAGATTAAGAACATATCCTAAAACGTTACTTGCAAATATGTTCATTTTATTCTTGCACCTCCGTTTCATACATAAAATTGCATCGTGCAAATTTTTCAACATTCATGACCAGCAAAATTGCTCAAGCATTCAAATGACGCCCTGTGCTGATATGCTCTTGTCGAACCTTCCTTTAGCTTATAAAACAATTTTCCTAATAAATTGACTAAGAATGGGAATTAAAATTAATTTTTATCAGTTCTTATTTTCAAGAAATTGGAATAAATACAAAGTTTAATTCAATGAAAACAACCATATTTCAAAGTTTGCGTCTTGAAAGAGTTTACTTTAAATGCCCACGCAACACTTCGTTGTTATGCACTTTCACTGTAATTTTGTGCTAAACCGCATTATGTGTTTTCAGACCCTTTAAATGTGCTCTGTACAATACTATCGCTGATTTAGAGCACACTTTTCATGTGTAGAATGTGTGTCGAGTTCGAGTGTCACTGACAAGAACATACCTTATGTAAATCGTATGCCTTTTTCGTATGTTAAATACTGAGAATGTCACAATGTACGAATGTTGATTCTAAACTAATGAATTTGCCAATAAATTTTCTTCCTTTTCAGATAGGTTTTGTGATTATCTTTCCAGAAGTAAAGATAAACGTTCGCTGTGCACGCAATATGCGTCCAGTTTCAAGTCGTTCTTCATTCTGTGCAAAGGAGAACAAAATTAAATTATTCTGCTACAGCTAATATACTTGAAAACAATTATTTTGATACTTTTTTCAATGTGATGTGCGTAAAAAGTGATCAGACTGGCGTCTCATACAGTGATGTTCAATGGACTAGCTATAAACTGCGACCAAGTACTCCAATAGAATTTTACGAACCGTTTGCAACTAACAGCTGCATTTGCAAAATGATTTTGGTGTACAACAGCACCTTGAGAAGACTATTTTTCAGCATTAGTTAATTTGGTGGTGTTTCTCTTCAAAACGGTAAATTGATGATTGCAGAAAGATGGCTGATGCCAATGACAGTTTATCGTTTGAGAATAGGATGGCAGCAAACTTAGATGAAACTTTCGTTTATGAGAGCGAAAGCATTTTCAATCTAACTTTCGACTTATCGGAGGCAAACATATCTTGGATCGAATCCCAAAATTGTTCTTCTGGGTCGACATGCTGCTCCTTCCTGGGCTGCCGCTCCTCTCACCTGCAGCTGACGATGACTGTAGCGAAGGCGCTGGTGCTGTCGTGCATGGCCCTCCTCACCATCGCAGGCAATACGCTCGTCTTGCTGGCCGTGTTCATGTCCCGAAGTCTGAGATCTTCGACTCACTACCTGATAGTGAACCTTGCCGTGGCAGACCTACTGCTGGGAACAGCTGTGCTCCCGTTCAGTATCGTCCTGGAAGTTTCTGGATCTTGGATGTTCGGTGCAGTTTTCTGCGACGTGTGGGCGGCCGTCGATGTTTTGTGCTGCACCGCGTCTATTTGGTCTCTGTGTGTCATCTCCATTGATCGATACGTTGGAGTGACGAAACCATTGGGATACAATACCATCGTCACAAAACGGAGAGTGGGAGTACTTATGGCAGGAGTGTGGGCACTCAGCGTTGCTGTCTCAATCGTCCCTATGTTTGGCTGGCAAAAACAGTCATCACCAGATCCATATGTCTGCACCGTCAACACTCAAACCGGATACGTTTTATTTTCAGTCGTGGTCTCTTTTTACCTGCCAGGGTTCTGCATAGTTGTCCTATACTGGCGAATATTTCGGACAGCTTGTCGACAAAGTAGGTTCTTGGAGAGTGGTACGAAGACAACTGGTACGTCTGTCACGCTTCGTATTCATAAAGGCGGACCTCAACGACAAGACTCAACGAAAGTGACCCTGAGAGTAAATAGAGGTGGGTCCCTGCCCAGTAGCACCCATAACTTAGCTGTGTCAGGCTCACATCTGGAGAATATCAGGCGATGCAGTGAGAATTACATAAGTCCAGCAGACTCTACCTTCAGAAGCGGTAAGAAGTCAGACCGTAAAGCGTCGTCTCAACTTGAGGTCCACAGCCGAGGATTGCAAGCCAACAACCACTGGCAGAAAAGCAATCGGATGAGTAACTACCTACAAATTGGCACCCGGTGGCCCAGCGGCAACACTTTACAAAGCTTCAACTTCCAGAGCGCCAGCACTAGCCGCTGTTCCAGCATCAGCTCTACCGACACGCGCCTTGGAACAGCACACACTGGAAGGATGGCCAAGTTTCAGAGGCAGCAGAAGGCAGCCAAGACGTTAGGCATTGTGGTAGGCGTGTTCCTTCTTTGTTGGTTCCCGTTCTTCTTCATCCTACCTCTTGGTAAGTGTATAGTGCATGTTTCTGGTAGATTTTAGATTTTACTCAATAATTTTATTTGTTTTAATGTGCCAAATGTCGGACATGAAATACGTGCGTGAATCAGCACATGCTCACATATCATTTTTCGCCTGGACCTCTCATTTCCTCTCAGTGTACATTGAGGTGCTCGTTCTAAGTAACCCCCAATAGAATATTTGCTCGTTCTAAGTAACCCCCAATTAAGCGCAGACTCGTGGGACACACTCGGTGTCTAATAAAAAGGAGAGAGACAGTGTCCATTTAAACGAAACGCTCGTGTTTAGCTAAACAAAACATATTGATATGTTTCGAAGGCTTTTAAAATGAGAAAATTAGATCACTTATGAAAAACTCTCCTAAATTCAGCTTCTGTTGAGTCCTAGGGAAAAAAGCCAAATCATAGCGTGCCACCACTCAATGTGACGCAAGTTAGTGTTTCTATTCGCACATGGGCCTAATTAAATAGTCACTATTTAGAATTATGAAGTATGTAACGTACTGATTCACTTTTTAATACTTACTTTCTATTACCATTTA